>VDFB02332164.1:0-102232 GCA_007258455.2 Sequoia sempervirens
AGGGGACTTACACAACTGTCCAGATTTCTTGCAGTCAGCAGTTAATGTATGATATTGAAGGGGAATTCTTACGTGTATGATTTGGCAATGTGCATCTTTTCCTAAGACTAATAAGAAATATACGGAAAGTAAAAGGGAAAGGGCCTAAGAAATTTATATTATATTCTAAATGCAGGATATGTGGAGCTTCATTTTGATAGACTTCAACCAGATTTCACCTAGCCTCCGTCGGACAGCCTCAGTAAAATCGGTGCAATCTTCAAAGGGGATAGCGAAAGGTGTTCAAGTTATAGATTAGCATACGTACACCGTCAGAACAACGCATATAAGTATGTAAACCACAACCGAAGTTAGACACAAGATAATGTCCAGTTGACCACACAAGGCAGACTTATCATCAACAAGCCGCTAGTGGTATGGAATAAAGCGAAGCTATCTCAATAAAACAACACACACCAACGTAAGCTACTTGCATGAATTAAGCTACTTGGATACGAAAGGAAGAAGAAACCTTGCTAGCATTTCATGACAAGACGAATTTCATCATCAATGAAAAGATCTATTATCATAAAATGTGTTACACAACAATCTCTTCAAAAGTTCTCAAAGGGAAAACTTTCTCTTCTCCAAATGATGCAAAAATGCTCTACAATGTTACACTATCTAGCTCTAAAGCTAATGCTCTCTCAATGTCTACTCTGGTTCTGACTCCTAATGAAGTACAAATGAGGGGGACTCCCTCTTTTATAGCTAGCCAAGTCCCAAAGGACGGCTAGGGTTACAATCAATAAGTGGCGGAATCATGCCTACCTGACTAACCTAAAAGCTGCGGAATAGAGGTGGGTACATTAAATGAATCAAAGATTCCCACTCACTCCCAAAATAGCAAATAAAATAAATGCTCCATACTCAGTCTTCTAGAAGATCCTCGTCCAGTAGTGTGTTCCCATTAGCCTTCTCTCTGACTGCCAACTCAACAAATCTGCTAAGTACGGCCTCAACCTCCTCAACTGAAATAGAAGGAACCAATCAAGCTGAAACTCTAACACCGTGACTAACTGTTCATGTCGTGCACAAGATTTTCTCCAAGCGACTAAGGAATCCTGCGTGCTCTGAATCAAGCTGGAGAAAGTAGAAGTGTTCTCAAAGTCATCTTGTACAAAGGTCAACATGCGAAGAAGGGCGGCAAACCCCTCAAATTATCAAAGGCATTTCCATCGGGATTGGTAGCCTATGAAATATGGCCCTCGAAGGTATTACGAGGGCTCCATCTATATTGGCCATAGCCTTGTGTACCCTGGCTGAATCTGCCTGTGCTGCATCGAAGAAGCCACGCCTTGTGATAGCCGAAGAATACCACCGAGAGAAATCGTATCGGTCATTCGCCTGAATGACACCTCCATCAATCAGCAACTGCAGTGGCACATGCCTCAACACCTCAAGACGCTGGATCACCCTACTCTGATATAGATAGAGGCATCGCCCCAAGCATGATCCACCACATCTATCCGTGCCATAATAGTAGAGGCCTGCTGAAAGGCAGAGGCAAGGTCCTCCATAAATTTCTCTGTCTCAGTACGAACTCCTGTGACCCATTTGTCTGCCTCCTGTGCCATCCTCCCCAACTCTACTAAGCCGCTGATCGACTCTCTAGGAATATCCGCTGGAGGCTCTATCACTGGTACATCCTGCCCTCGAGAACGAGACAACTGCTGAACATATCCAACTAACGCCTTGTGTTCTCGTTTCAACTTCTTATATTTTCCTTCTTTTTTGAACAATCTATCCTTAAGGGCAAGGAAGGAGTTATCACACTCCTCAACAATCTGTGCACCAGTAGGGCGTCCCAAATCCAGAGTGGTGACCACATAATTTTCAGGAGCTGCCTCGTTCCGGTCACACTCGATTCGTGGGACAGCAACGTGAAGGGTGCGAGAGCCATCCTCATCCGTGGAGATCTTCGAAAACTTTCTTGCCTTCTTCTTCGGTGGAGGTGCACTGATCCGGTTTAAAAATTCTTCCATCTCAACAGCTGGATCAATCTCCTCACTCGGGCTTCTTCGCATTCTATCTCTAAGCCAATCGGGCACCTCATATAGTATATCAAAGGGCTGCTGCTCCTGTGCCTCGACTTCTCTAACCTGTTCCACTTCTTCCTCATTCTGGCGAGGCTCATTGTCCTCGAGTGGCTGAGTGTCACCCGACACTATATCATCATCATCGCCATCATTCATGGCCGCCTCTATCTCCTCACAACCGAGGGTCATGAATGGTCCCTCATCATCGTGGCTGGATCAATCCTACTGTACATTGGCACTTCGGGCCAATTGATTCTCCGTGGAGGTCGAATATCATCCTCAGACTTCCGTACCTATTCATTGCAAATTTCTCTCATCAGCAAACAAAGACACCTCCTGTATGCTTGGAGAACGTGTCTCCAAAGGTACTGCCACTGTAACTCGTGGAGGTTCTGGCTGAACTATTCTTTCTTTCTGGACTCTGGTCCTCTTGTGATCTGTTTCTTCCTTCCTGTGGTGGGCGTCCTGTGATCTCCCATTAAGTTGTAGGTCAAGGCAATTGACCTACTTTTCAATCTGTTCACCCGTCTATCAACCCAAGCCCTGGTGAATGTCATAACTGGGATGGAAAGAGTATCAAGATCAGCAACCTCGGGCTCTGACCAATCTATAGGCGGAAGTGGAGTATCCCGAACAGCTGCATAGTCTGGATGAACAACATCCATGTCTTCATTGACCTGGTCCGGAACCGGAACTACCTCACACTCCCTGATCAGAGTAATCGGCAACCGAGAGAACATTCTCTTCCTCACTTCAATCTCATCAATTGCATCAGCCCAGTAATCCTCAATGGTGGCCTTGTGTTTGAATTCCTCTGACAACACCCAGTTGATGTTATGGTGTGGGTCATAGTGTTGTCTACTTGTGTGATATGAGAAATGATGAAATTGAAGCTCACTTTCAGCTTCTCTACATGCCTGTATCGAAGGACAAACCTCGTCCGAGTTGCCCATCACAATTGGAGACTCTATCCCTCCTTTCTTCTTTTTCTTCTGGATTTTGTCAAAGGCCAGTAACTGTCTAGCTATCTCTAGCATTATTATTCTGTCTGTTGGGTACTTAGGCAGCCTATATGGGTATGAAGAAAATCCTTGCAGCCTAATGTATAAAAATCTTGGAAATTGTATAAACCAGCACCCATACCTCTCAATTAGCTCCTGGGCATTTCTAGAGATTCTGCACTGTAACCTCTCCTGAAGCAGCCTCGTGATGTACATGGTGAATGAATCGTTGACACGTTTATAATAAGTTGTGCTCGAAAGGTGCAACTGCGTACACGCCTCATGAATTTTGAACTGGTGAGAGCCACAACCGATGGGTTCCTTGTAAGAAATTCCTCTGTACCTCGTCATCCGTGCCAACATGTAAATGAGATAGGAGCTCATGTAAAACGTTTTCGTCCTCCGCAAGCTCAGGAGCTGCTCATGTATATTATCACTAATCATCTCAGCCCAATTGACATAATCCTTGCCCTCCAACACCAGGTTGATGTAATAAAACATCCAAGGCTCAAAAATATAGGACTGTGGGCATCCACCAACCCTGCTCAGCAACATGATAAGATCACAATATTCCTGCTTCAAGTCCTCTGCTATGATCTGTTTCGGCAACTTCGTACGAGACGGCTTCGGAGTGCTCATCCAGTGAGTGTTAATTGTATCCATGCATCTCTCGAAAGCAGAAGCATACATCCGCTCCGCTCGCTCCCTGGATTTGTAGATCATGTTCCTGTGCACCGGGATCCCAAAAGCTTCACCAATCGCTGCCGGAGTGAGATTGGCAAGTACTTGGCCATCTGGTGACGTGATCGACCGGTGTTCTTTCTCGTAACAGTTGGCGCACTCCATAATCAACTCCGAACACTGAATAGCTGGCAGAAAACCAGCAGCTGCATATAGTCCACTTCGGACGATGTTGTGCGAAGTGACCGAAGCCCGATGACTTCCAATCCCGAACAGCCTGTTCTTGAGAGTCTCCAGGTTGACGGCGCCCAAGTTCGTGTCTGTCAACCTGCCCAATTTCGAAATGAACTTTGACTCCGGCATGAACTTTTTGCTCAGCTTCTTGATCGTAGCTTGTCTTGAGGCACCATTGTCCTTTCCGGTTGTCCTCGCTTCAGCCATCTGCAACATAACAAACGTTCATCAGCAATTAAATTTAATAAAATAAGGCATGATAGGGGCTGCAGTCGAATTCTAGAAGCTGCAATATCTTTCATGTTTGCAAACCTCAGCTTCTTTTCTTGAATAAGTTCAAATTCCGACACTTAGAACAGATTTCTAAGTGAACTTTGATGACCTTACTTCTCAATCAGCAATCAGCAATTTCAACTTCAACTACTTCGTATCAGCAATCAGCAAATTTTAAACTTCTATGACTTGCACTTCAAACCAGCAATCAGGAATCTCACACTAGCAAGTTCGTGCTTTTCTCAACTATTTCAACTCAATACAAGGCGTCCCTTAACCAGCAACTTCAACTAAGCAAATCAGATTTCAAACTTCAACTTAGCAAGGCCGTACTTCTCAAGCAATGGCGCACCTCTTTCAAACTTCTATAATTCAAGCAAATCAAATTTCAGCCACTTAAGTCGTACCTTTTACAAGCAAGCTCAATCTTCAGCAAACACTTCTCCACTCAGCAATGGCGTACCTTTCTCAGCAACTTCAATCAACTCTCAAGTGCGTCCCTTCAGCAACTTGCACTCCTTGGCAAAATTCGAACTTCTTCAAGCCCACTCAGACTTAGCAAATTCGCCTTTCTCAGTTGTGAAAATGAGTGAAAAACTTGCTCATTTTATAGCTAAAATTCAAATTCTAGAAGACGTTAATTTTAGCCAGCTAAGCATTGCAACTCCACTACTCCACTTCAAGAATTCAATTTTCCTCCGTTTCCGAGACTTGTCTCCACGCTGAATATTATTCTTCTTAGAAACTTGACTTTGATCAAGCGCTTTGGATTACTAAAAATCTCAATTTAAATTCATCTCTCTTAACTCACCAAATGAGTTTTGTCCCTTTAACTAATTTTAACTTCACTATCCCATTCGAAAAAATTCATCTCTTTAAGAGTTTAATCAAACCATCTAGGCACTTCCCTTTGATTCATCGCTCAAGAAAAATTCACTGAAAAACTCATTTTATTCAAATTCTGGTTTTAGAAATTTAAAATTCTCCCTTAGGAAAATCTCAACACCAAGCACCGGGATTAAATCTCTCATCAAAAGGGCCTGCCGGCTTGAAAGATCCAAATTGAACCATTCATCATCACAAAATGTTCAAGACCTGCATAAATTTCGTCGTAATCGTCTCGGACCATGGGTACCCAAATCTAATTGGTTCATTTAATTTTTGAATTTTGAACCTTAGAAAAATATTATTTCCATCATTTTAAATTGTTCTTCGCCTGTGATCACTTTGTGTTGTTCTGACCTCTTAAAAAAAATTTGAATCACCTTGCATTATCATCGTTTCTGACTTCATTACTGAGAAAGTTGCTCGTGCTCCGGAAAATTCTATCATCTGAGTTCTAGGCATATTTTCCAAGGAAAATAAATTTGCCTTAGAAAATATTTTAAAATCCTCTTGCACTTTTGAAATCTTGCCTTAAAAAATTTGATTGCCAGTGGAGAGGAATCTTCATTTAGAAAATTTTTATATCAACTTCATTCCCAGCACGCCTTGCACATTTTATCTCCACTTCATCACTTGGAAAATATTCATTCAAAAGCCCAACGCCTTAGATAATTTTAACACTTAGAAAATATTTCACTTTCCACTGAGGCGCCTAGCACACTTCAAAACATTTCAACGCCTTCAAGATATTTTAAAATCACCTTATATCACCCTTACTCCCTAGGCGCGCATTTCATTTTAACTCTCAACACCTTGAAATATTTTCCAACGCCTTATATCACCCTTCAAACATTGGCGCATACTTCACACTTAACGTTTTATTCTTAACACCTTCAAAATACTTTCTAACACATTCCAAACGCCTTAGGAAATATTCCTAACACCTTATGAATCCCTTCACACGCCTAGCAAGGTTTTCACAAAGGCCCACCACCTTGGGCGCATTCTACACATGAAGAGGGATGACGCCTAAGCTTTCACCACCTTTCACCACGCTAAGTAACATTTTTCACCTTATTTACCACTCGTATTTACCTTTCACATGCAAACATGGGCGCATTTCCTTGTAGGAGGAGGACGAACTTGCAAATGCCTTCATGTGACTTTTCAACTTCCATTTTTTGTCTTCATGTGAGCTCATTTGGGCGCATTTAGGAGGGTGAGGAGGACGAACTTGCAAGTTGGGCGCATTTTCATACTAGTGGAGGACGAAATCTCCAACATCTTTGGGTGACCCTTCACCTTCCAAAATTTTGTCTTGACTTGCATGATTTGGGCGCATTTTAGCCTTGGAGAAGGATGAACGATCTTTGACCTTGTTGACTCTTTGCAAGTTGGGCGCATTTTGATGTGAGAGAAGGATGGGCGCATTTCAATGAGGGTGGCGGATTTTTCATACTTAGAAATTTTTGAACTTTTTTCCTTCCCATCTTGGGCGATTTGGGACCTTCTCGAGCGTGATGAATTTCGCTGATTTCTTTGACTTCTCCGTGTCTTGGCGATTTTGACCACAGATGAACTCCACATTTTCAAAAAATTTTTCTACTTAGCCGAAGCATGATTTCTCCATGCCCTGGACGAGATCTGTGGATTTAGACAAATTTTCATCATCCCCAAATTTTACGTACCCCCGCTATTTATAGTAAGTTCTCAGATTCCAAGCTCGAATGGCCTTGAAATTTTGAACGTGAGGCATCCTCATATAACCCGTTAACCCGGCTAACATCGCAACTTTTGGTCACCCCGCTATTTATAGCCTGTTGAGGGGTGGCTTACTATAAATAGTAGTTCTCGCTTCGAGAATTCTAAGTCTGATCGAAGTTGAAATTACCGAGGCGATCCTCACCACGCGGACTACCGGCCGACACCGGGATGCATGCAATCGATTTACTATTTTAGCACGTTTCAATTTGACTTACTATAAATAGTAAGTGTCTGGCTTGACTCGGAATTTCACCAGATGTTCAAGAACGCCGACGAGGTGGTTTCACCGATTTCAAGATTTTGACTTTGATGCTCTATTTTAGGTCTGCCGAAACTCCTAATCAGGATTGTGGCTGTATCAAAGATTCCGCTTGCTCTCGCTTCGCAGATCGCGATCAGCCTGTGGATTTTGGAATCATTGAAGCTACTGGCGGCATAATTTTATGTACAGTAAGTTCCTTACCGAGTGAGAACTTGTTTGCATGTCACACCATCGTGAAGCTCTCGAAAAACCCATCAGGAATCACCTGACATGCAAAGAAAAGCTCGACATGCAAACCCTAAAAATAGCCTCGGAAGGCTGAATCCTGAAAGTGGTCATTTCGACTTGCATGTTATATCGTTGCGAAGGTCTCGAAAAACCCAGAAGGAATATCCAGACATGCAAAGAAAATCTCTGCATCTGGACCCTGAAATTAGCCCTGGAAGCCGGACTGCTAAAAATAGTAAGTTGTCCAATTTTGCTCAAATTTGGCATGCAAGCAGTCTGATATACTCTGAATGCAGTGTGATGATCGGAATCTCAAAATAGCTGGCAAATTGCCCTGAATTTCACACTTACTAAAAATAGTAAGTACCTCAGAATCCGATGAAATTTTACTGAAACTCATTGATGCCTCACGGAGCAACAACGCTAAGTTTAATTTCTAATTTACCGACTTTACTTGACCTTTGAATTGACTAAAAGAGAAACCTAATTTTAGACTTTACCAATATTTTCACGCTTTGCTCAATGACGACACAACCTCCTAAAGATGGACACCAGAAAAGAGACAGAGAGAGAGAGAGAGAAAAAAAAACCCAAGCCAAAAGACCGGAACGGAGCAAAAATAAGGGGGTCCCCATCTTGAATGGGGCGATGTGTGAAAAGGTCACAACACCTCCCTTTAGGCATCCAACTTAATAATGCAATAATAAATCATTTAATAAATCATTAAATGCACAATTGACCCCATAATGTCCCCTCTTTAAAAACAACATGAAGTTATCACTCCTAGGCGTGGGGTACAACTGAGTAACATAAAATTGACTATGTATAAACTTAGTCCATTGAGATAACCAAAGTCAAACTGAAACTGAAGGATAGCAAGATTACTTGAGCTGAATTGCTGATGATGCTACTGCCAAATTTAGACTTACTATAAATAGCCAATGCCAAAAATAGTAAGTTCGCTTCAAAACCATTAGAAAGCCAAATTGAACGACCGAACTGCAAGGGATTGAACTGCTGCTAAACAGATATTGCTAAAAGATAGACTTGCTAAAAATAGTAAGTCTGCACAACATCCTTTGAACGCTAACTGAGCAGTATCTGAAAGAGGAAACCCTAATTTTCTGCTTCAACTTAGCCTATGGATTTCTGGAAATAGGCTAAATCCAAATGAAGAGCGTATGGCCAAAATGGGGACATTACGGAAGTGAAAAGAGCATCACAATAAAGAGATAAGCATTTTATGTTTGTACCTTTGAATAATGACGTAGTTAATTCATGCACTAACATTGGGAATAGGGAATCATGTATGCTTCTAGAATTGGTTTGGATATTTCTCTTTGGGGTAGTTTGATTCTATGAAGTATGAACTATGAGTAATCTCTCTAAAATGCTTCCAAGACGGATCGAGGAGCAAAAGGATGATGAGAGATTGCATAAGGAATTCAAGGGAGGAAGAGCTCGAGGCATCCTGTGAGGAAGTCACGCAGGCGGAAGAAATGAACTAACATGACATCAATGGAGACACAGCTTGCAGCCATGGGATTGAGTTGGTGGCACATAACTTCATTGGAGACATCTCTCGAAGAGGAAGAACCTATATAGATTGCGATCAGTTTCTTCAAAAAGTAGGAAATAACATTCAGAGGGAGTTTGACAAACCAACAGAGGCAACCTTGGATGAGAAGGTCAAGAGGTTGATGCAAGTACTTGGAGCTTCAGAGAGAGTCACATCATCATGAAGATCTGTTGTAATGTATATTTCTCTAAGACGGAGAAATATGACGTGATAGCCCTTGTAGTGTATATTTCTTTGAGACGGAGAAATATGAGGTGAAAGCCCTTGTAGTGTATATTTCTTTGAGACGGAGAAATATGAGGTGCGAGCCCTTGTTCATCTCTGACACTGAGATGAGACATCATGTTGAGAGACTCCATGACGACATCACCTTGAGACTTTGTGATGTACCCTTGTACTTGTGTTTCTTTCCACACATGGGAGTAGCTATTGTGGACGTCGTGTTGAGAGACTCTATGACAACATCACGTTGAGAGACACCGTGATGAACACTTGTACATGTGTTTCTTTCCACACATGGGAGTAGCCATTGTGGACGTCGTGTTGAGAGACTCCATGAGAACATCACGTTGAGAGACACCGTGATGAACACTTGTACATGTGTTTCTTTCCACACATGGGAGTAGCCATGGTGGACGTCATGTTGAGAGACTCCATGACGACATCACGTTGAGAGACTCCATGATGAACCTTTGAGCTTTCTACAAATGGGTGTAGCCATTGTGGGCGTTATTTTGAGAGACTCCATGATGTAGATATCTGGAAAATATCTCCCTAGCTAAGAGGGAGTGTTAGTGTTTGGTAGCTTCAGGAGATATTTTCTCCTTAATTTATTCTAATTAAAGGCAGGTTGGTCTACATATTTTTTGATATTTATTCTTTCAAGTAGCCGACCTAGGAGAGAGGTCTCTTGGATTGGTATATAAGGAGGATAGAGTCCTCCCATTTGATTACAATTAATCCAATTCATTTTTCACTCAAATTCGCACTTTCAGCAGTTCGCCATTTCTCCAAGCAGCAGATCATCATCTTTTAGCAGCAGACCAAATTACTGAAGAAGTGTATTCATTTGTGATTTGCATCAAGGAGAGGTGTTACCATCCATTGTATTTATTCAGCCTTGTGTAAGGCCAGACTCTGTATGCAGAATTCTACACTTTTATCTGATATATATAAGAGATTATTTGTTGGGTTTTTCTCCCTTGAGTGGGAGGGTTTTCCTAGGGTATCTGTTGTGTTCATTGTTCTATGTGGTGTAGAATTTTCTGCTAATTTGCATTTCTGATCTAAAAAAAACTAACAGTTTGAATTGTAATAGTTATCATTACTTCCATCTTGAGAGTTCATATATGTATTTGCATTGCTTAGGTTTCCTGGCATCTTTATTGAAAAATTACAAAAAAATCAAATATCATTCAGAATCCAATTCGAAATACACCAATTGCATAGCATTCAGTATTTGGAGAACAATAGGGTTCTTACATTTTCCAATATGTCTTTTGTCGAAACAAGCTCAAGAGAAAGCTCATCAACCTTCCTCTCCCTTTCTTTGAATGCACTAATGCCTCCTTTGCAAATTCGATGGCATTATCTCGATCTCTAGTCAAGTGCAAGTACTCTTTTTCCACTTTTTCCAAAGAGTTGTTGATAAGATGCAAGTTTGAAGAAGTAACTCTTCCCTCAACACTATTCTGCATGAGGATTTCAAGGATCTTGTGAGTGCTGTCCAACTTGGTGAGGACTTGAATCTCCTCATTGGCGATTAAGAGTTGATTCTTCAATTCACACAACTCCCTAGGTCTTTGTTCAACCAACTGACTTGGTTCTCCATGTAACCAGGATTTGGAAACATCTTCGTTATTAGGAACCATGCGATCTTCTAAATCTACTTCCTCCTCACTATCACTTCGATCAAAAGTCATGGTAGCCCCCAACTCAAGCAATGAGTCACTATTGAATGCTGATTTAAAATCCTCATCAGGCTCTATTTCTTCATGCTCCTTTGCTGGCTTCTCTGAGAAATTGTATTGATGCTCGTCATGTATAGGAGATTCCCACTCAAAATCTAGATTGCCATCACTAGAGTGAAGAAGATGCTCCCTAATAGGTGCTGTTCTGAAAATTTCAGTAGCATCAAACTCGTCATTAGTGGCTGCAACCTTCTCAAAAAAGTCATTCACGAGCCTTCCCAAACAAGCTTCTTCTTTAAAGACATCTTCTTTTTCAACAACAATCTCATGGCTTACATTGTGTTCTGAGTTTTGAAAATCATCCGGATCAAAAGGAAATTCATCCCACATAGGATCCTCATTTTGCTTAGGTGCCAACACACCTGAGCCCCATGAGCTAAAGGGATGATTGCTTGGCTCAAGGAAAATGTGATAACCGTCAGTAGTCTTATATCATCCCCAATAGAGTCACCAAAAACTGTCTGTTTTTGTCATATTGAAAGGTGTGAATTTAATTGCTAACAAGGAGCAATGATACTGATAAGATTAACAAAGAAAATTACCATGGATATAGAAGGTACATGAGAACTATTATGAAGCATTACTCACTTTTTGGCGGCTCATGTACATGCTAGGGTAAGCTTTATTTTTCCCTTTTTATTGTTTTTACATTTACAAGGCTCTTGTGAAAGTGAAAAATGCTGTTTGGTAAATTAACAATTTTAAGCTATGCTTTCCTTGTTGATGATTAGGATGCAACTGTATTCTAGGAATTGTGATACAATTGCTTTTTATTTTCAGTAATTTTTTTTTTGCACCATTCCGTAAACATGTGGATTAATTAACTTGGAATTGAAGTTATTGAACTCCTTTACAGTCTGAACTTTTTGCAGCATTTGAGAAAAATAGACTGTTAGTTGGAGACCTTAGCGAGGCTCAATACAGTCGATGTGGTCGGACAGACAAAGGTGTTTCCGCCTTTGGACAGGTTTCATTTTGTTTTATGCTTTTTTTGTTTTCTTTAAGCTTATGGTTCCTTTTCCTTACCTATTTACTAGTTTTGTAGTAATCTGATATTTAATCCATAATTTTGCAACATGACCTTGAACCCCTTGTTTACTTCAACATTATCACGTGTCTACCACTTTTTGTTTGTATTGCTGCACATAGTATTTGTATTTTTGTATTTCTTGACAATGTTGCTATGTTTACATACTAGAATGTGCTATGCATCAGGTGATTGCACTCTATTTACGCTCAAATCATAAAAATGTAGCAAGTGGCCCAGACTCCAAGGATCTAGAAAACATCTCTGGTTTGTGTCTATCACAAAAAAATAATCTCGTGCAAAAATATGTTGTTGAGTTTCTTGTACTTATGCCTCTCATATTTAATGTTTAATTGGCTTTCAGTTATGACCTAAATGAAAGATGGACAACAATTAACATATTCATCCTTTCTGTTTGTGTTAATGGTTTTTTCCTTTTTAAAACTATAGTGTAGAATACATGTACAAAATTCCATTTTTGGTTTGATATGATAGTTACCTCTTAGTATTCTTTTAATTTTCTAGTTTTCAATTTCCTTTGTTGTAGTCTAAATTCTTAAGAATTAATGTCTATTTGATCAAGGATTAGTGTTTAGGATAATGGCATTAACAAATTGAAGATGGAAACATGAATGGGCACAAGGTGTACAAGAAATGTTGTCACATAAAAAGTCATTGCCATTTATTTTAAACAATGTTCTTAGAGCAAACACCCCACCACACTCTTAGTCATTTTTAGTTTAAACTACCCTTGACCTCACCCCCTCATTGGAATAGCCTCCTTGGAATCCATGTCATCTCTGGTAGCTTCTTATCATTCTCTCCTCTATGACCGCTTTTTGTCCTCCAACCCGAACATTGTTATTCATATTTTCAATAGGGCTAATAAACATTACTTAGTTCATCCTCGTCTTAGCAACAACATCAGCATCTCATGGTTGCATCTAAATCCCCATTTGATTATCATTCCTCCTCACTACCACCTATAGACTCTATTAATATTTGTTATGGACAACAAATCTGTCCAAGACCAAATACCTAATAGCTAATCACAAATCTAGATGAATAAAATAATGTTATTCTATATTTAATATTATGAGACAATATTACAAAGAGTAACATACAAATTGTAATGTCCCCATTTTGCGAGCATCAGAGTTTGGTGGATTTAGCCTATTCCTGACCCTTGTAGGCTAATATGTCTGGATAGAGGGTCCTTTGTGGCAGTTACTTGATGATTAGAGACATTACTCCTCAACTAGATTCAGGTTTTGGCCTTTGCACAGGTTATTTGACTTAGATTGGCACACTTACTACTATTTTGGGAGAGTCAAGTTTCTTATTAATAGAAAGACACCTAAGCAGAGCATATTGGCAGTGTCGACCTTGATTGGGCCTTTGCAGCTATTTCTAGACTCAGTTTCACATACTATTTATAGTAAGTCACTGTTTAAGGTTTCTATTTTTAAACGGGCATTCGATCACATGGAGAATAGGGAGAGTCGACTCCTGGCTCAGACGGCTTAGCAATCAGACAAGTACATCAAGAGATATTAAAGTTTAAGTGACTTAAGTGATTTATTTAATATTTTAATATTATTATAAAGTTATAAAGTAACTTTATAATAATAAAGTCACTTTAATATATTAAAGTGCGTTAAGTGAATAATTTAATGTGGGAATAAATCTTTTATCCCACATTGGCCAGGAAGGTGTTTGAGCTCTCCTAAGGAAAGAATAAAAAGAGAGGTGAGAGCTCATTCTCAGCATCCAGTTGATGAATATTGTTTTGGTTGATTTTATTTGTGGAGCCTAAGGCTACTGCAGATTTCTTCTTTGATCATAGGAAACGAAAACTTCCTATTGATAGCATAACTGAGGGAGTGAAATATCTCTTGAAGGGTTGCATTTGAAGAGGTGATAATTTAGTCATCTCACTTGGACAAAATAAGTGGCCAAGGGCCAATTTTGTGGAGAATTGACATAAGGTTGTTTGCATATCATTTTAGCATCAGCTTACATTGCATCTTGGCATTCATCTTAGGCCTCTAGCATTGGAGAGAGATCTGATAAAGCCTTAGCAGCAATCGGGAAATTATTAGTCATGAAGGGATGCCATGGAAAGGTTGAAATTGATGGTAACAGTTCATACTTGGTTCGCAGTTAGCTTCCAGCTTGGGCGTATCATTTGAGAGGACTTGGAGATCATTATTAGTGCAGATTTGAAGACATTTGGTGGCCAATTATTTTAATCACAGTCTGATATCAAATGGAACAGGGGCGGCTAAACAAGGTGCTGCGATTTCAGGCCAGAAGGCTTTAAAAATTCAAATAAAAAATCAGAAGTCATCATTGCTGGATATATGAGCCAGGCGCCACATTTTTGGAGGCAAAGACACAGCAATAAAGGAGAATCGAATTATCTCCTATTGGCTGCCATCTATTTCCAGGTCTTTCATTTCTTGCATTGTTTAGAAATATCATTGCGTCTTTGCTGTTATGAACACATCTTTGTAAGGATGATAAATTTGCATTGTCATATTAGATAGCATGCTGATATAGAAGTTGTAATCAGACTGTAATAAGTTCATCTCAGATCTGAGAATGCATGGTATTATGTATGTAAGCCAAGAGTCTTGGCATTCAAATTGTTAACATTGAAAGGGGAGATTGCATTTCAATAAAGATATTAGCATTTGGGAGTCATACATGATTGTCTTATGCATTTAAGTATCATTTGTATCAGCTTAATAGAATGCGTGCCAAGTGTTTGGCAAAATGCCAATAGGCTGTAGATGCATCTTTTTACATGATTTCTTATTTTGTATGCACTTGACAACACCAAGGGTGATTGCATTGCTTTAGAAACTCACATTCACATTGTAGAAGGTCTTTCCTAAGCTTTCAAATCGGTTTGGCACTCGTTTCAAGCATTTATATCAGACTGATAACTCAGACCAGCAAGCTGGGAGTTTGCACATGAACTGTTTGACAATATTCCTTGGGTTTTCTATTTGCAATTTGAGGTCAGTTTGAGCAAGGCTCATCACACAAATATATAGGCCTCTTGGATGCATGAATCATCAAGATGCAATGTCCAAGAGGTATGAGTTAACTCTCAATCACTCTCAATAAATAGATGAGTTAACTCAGCTTAATTGAGACAAAGGTGGCCTTGATTAAAGAGAGTTGGCACCTTCCTACCACCAATGAGGTAGCTGTGGCACTTGTCTACCTCAAGTCAAGGTGTACATATGTCATTGTCAGCTACTTAGATAAGAATAATTAAATATCCTAGTTGTTCTAAGTATACTTATTAAATAGTAGCAACATCACACTTAGGATAGAATATATCCAAGGTGAATAAAATACTACACCAATGTCCCCCCATAAGTGCAACTTGGGGAAAATGAAAAATAAGAAATGGGTCTTGACTATTGGGCCATGTTAGGTACCCAAGTACAATGGTTCCCTTTAAAAGAAGGAAGGATAAATCTTGTAGGAAAAAACTCGTCCAAGAGAAAATGAAGAGAGAAGGTTGAGGTGTGCCACCCCAACTTGCCCCACCCAAAAAGGTGAGAAGGATAAAACTGCATGTGAGGAAAACTTTCTCTTAGAATTGAGAGAAGAAGAAAGACTATGCAACCCCCTTCAATGTGTAGTTTCCTATGGAATAGTACATGCTTGACATAGAATGTTGGAGAGGGTCCAAGATCGTCAAACAACATTCCACCTCTTGGGAAGAAACAAAGCCAAAGGTGTATGCAAGATATCTTCTATTTTTGAAAGGAATATGAGGGAAGAAAAATTAGAATATATGATGTCTTTGGAAGCGGCTTATGTGTTGCCATGTTGGTGACGAGAGGTGCCACAATTAAATTGAAAGTCTCATGACTAATTGAAAAATGTGACAAATCAGAACCTTGTGAAGATGGATGTAGAACAAGATCAAAAGATGAAGATGAATCCTCCAAATGCTATTCAATGATCTCCAAGCCAATGCTAGACTGTGACAAAAATTAATAAAAAATATTAGGTACTATGCAAGATTCAGGTATAGTAACCATGGATGTATGGTGCTCACCATAAGTAAGACAACTGGTCCAATGAGAATTTGGTAGTCTTGTAGATGTCAACATGAATGATGATTGAGTCGAATATGGAGACTCATGAATAGTTGTAGAATGTGTCACTATAGAAGTAGATGTAGGCGAAGAAGAACAAGAGGGATTGAATGTGTCCTCATGACATCTGAAGAAGATGATGATGCAACCCCATAGGAGCTAACATCAAAGAGGAGATGAATATCCGCAAGACTTCTATGAAGATTCAAAAAATGAGACTCCACAAACAAATTTGAAATATTTAGCAAGTAGATCTTCCAATGAAGTGAATTAGGAAGACTGATATGAACCTATTGTAAGGAATCATTAAAAGTAGTGGATGAAGCAACATTAGATTTGGATAAAGGAAGAAGTGATGGAGATGTGATCTTAGTGCATGTCAATTGACTATACAACTGTCACGTCTCATACTTTGATGTTATTTTGACCATGACTTACTTTGATGCTATTTTGACCATGACTTACCTTGATGCTGTTTGACCATGACTTCGTGGGATTTAATATATAAATTATGATACATGTTAGAGCAATATAATATACTACAATGCTTTGATGTATGGGAATGTAGAAAAATAATTGTTTTCTTTCAGAATTATGAGTGCATTTTACATAAAATAGGAATGTTGATTTAATTATTGTTTAAATTTATATTTCTATATTGGTTACTAATACACTTTCGTTTTTGCACGCCTGAGTGCATTTGAGTTGCAGGTGATCGAAGGCCAAGGTGATCGAAGGCCAAGAGTGTGATTGAGGAAAAGAAGGTTAGCTTCCCGACAGGGTAAAAGAGGAGAAGCTCTCGATTACGCACACACCACTTAAAATCATGTAGCTGCATTAGGTCATGTCTGTTTTCAATATGATTGTTTGAGATTGATTAGCAGAGCAAAATTAAAATATAGTTTAATTAACCTTAAAAATTGTGAAAAGAATATGGTTTATTCTATTTTAATTTATCCCATTATATTTGTGCAATAAAAAGAAAAAAATCTGTTTTTTTAAAAGAAATATAATATATAGGAAATTAAAAAAATAAAACAAAACAAATAATGAAGTAGAATATTATGTTTGCATAAAATGAAATAATTGGTTTGTATAAAGGGGAGATATTTCTGTTTTGTATATGGTTATTTTTCCAAAATAAAGAGGAATGAACAGCCCGAGAGAACTTTGGGCTCTGGAAATTTTTCTTAAAACCAACAATGCTGTTGGCATGTGGCAATCTTTTGAATTTGCATGAGAAATTTATCTGTCATCTGGAAATACTCTGCATGATCCTCGAAAAGAGGAATAAAGCTTTAAGAGAGAAAAGAGAACATTCATTCAGACATATCCGAGAGCTCTGGAAAGAGGCGACAAGAAGGTATTACTGGGCATCTGCACTGGAGAAAATTGCCAGGTTCTTTTCATGCCTTGCCTTCATTTTAGTTTAAAATTTGCAGTAAGGAAATTGAAGAAATGGAATGATTACAGATAATTGAGAAATCTCTTCCAATTTTATTTCTAAATCTGGGTAATAGTTTACTTCTCATTGTTGCAGTATAGAATACCCAATCTTTTCTTCCAGATTAGGGTTAAATTCTGTTGAAATAAAAGCTGCAATTTATTAAACTGCTCTCAATTATAACTGGAATTATACATAAACATATATATATATATATACATATATATATGCACAAGAATTTGAATTCCTGTGCATATATACATATATATATATATGCATATAATTTCTGCATAAAACTCTGTCATCTGAAATAAATTCAAAATGCCTTTGAGATAAATTCGAATGCAGATATACTGGACGAAATGTCTTCTTTATTTTGAGTTTTGAAATTGTTATCCATAGGAATGAGGAAGGGATTTCGTCCCTTGTCCTCCCCATGGGAAGGACGCGGCACTGTGGGAGGCTCGTGCCCTCCACAGGCCGCGGCCTGTGGAGGAGGCGCGAGCCCCTCACAGCCCGCCCCCTCCCCATGGGAGGGGCAAGGGCTTCCTGAGCCCTTATGTTGCTCAATGCCAGTAAGGAAACCCTGTAAAACGTTATATTCTGTGTGCACAGCCAGAGAACTTTTGAACAGTTATAAAAACCAGTATTTCTTTCTTCAAAATTTACACTCAGCTGTATATGAATTTTTACACACACACACACATATATATATATATATACATATACACTTAGCTGTATATGAATACATATATATATATTTATATATATATATATATTCATGCATATATATACCAAAATGCAAGTTTGATCAGGAAAACCATTTCCAGAAAGTGATATGATCTCTGTTAAATATACACAAATATCTCAGAAATGTTAAACCTGGAACAAGAACAGAAATATCTCTGGGAAACCATGTAAACTGAAAATCTTCTTGAATACTTTGTCATATACTTACATACAGAAGTACAATCATGAGTAAAGGAATACAACATAAAATTTTGAATGCAAGATTATCTTTCAAACGTCTGATATTCTGAATAAATTGCACTGTTTCAGTATATTATTAATACTCTGAAACCTGTATTAAAATTGGGAATTACACTATCAGTCAGCCTGAACTTGGAAAGAATAGAAGTACATACTGAAATCAGAAAACACTGTTTCAAAACAAATTAATTAAATCTTTCTTTCTAATAGTGCACTGAAAAGTATTATGACATACATGTTCTTCTTTAAAAACAGAGCCTTTATCCAAATCAGAAAAGGATTACTTACAAAAGAGTAAACGAAATCTTACTACTGAATTTACAATTTTTCTTTCAAAGGATGTTCTGAAATTCACATTTGAAATTCTTTTAGAATTAATTGAATGTATGAAACATGTAAGAAAATGCACAACTTTCTGCTTTGGTATTTATTCATACTTTACTTGTGGTAACTTCCGGGACAGGGTGCCGAAGGTGGACCAACAGAGACGGTAGTATTACCTTTTCTAAACTACCATTTACTTGTATTATTTATGCTTGGCCAAGCACTTGTACCATTGAAATAGATGGGTTTGTTTTAAAAGCCTAGAAACATATATGTATTTGAGTCTCTGCCACCTCCTGTTGCAAGAAATGTGTTTATTTCTCATGTTAGAAATGCATATAGGCATCAGGCACGCATCGAGAGTTCCCTCCTGTTTTACTGTTTCGGGTTGCTAGGCTCCTTTATGCAGGGCCGGGGATTCCTTCGAGTTAGGAAGGAACCCGGGGAAGTCATGGACTTCGTGGTTGGGCGGAAAAGGCGCCTGAATCACACTCTTGGCCCCAGCTCACAAGCAGACCGATGGTGTCACGGCGGTTGGTGGTTCCGAGTTTTATTTGCTATTGATGTACTTGTGTATTATTCAGGATTGGCTTGTGAAGCCCCATTGTAAATGTATATGTATTTGACATTCTTTGTTGAAACTTTGAAATAGAAGTATGATTTGAAAGTATCTAATGTAACATTGATTTGAGGAATTAAAGTTTTATGACTTAGCATAGAAAAAATGTTTCTATTGGAATTGTTGATATCTTCCAAGTATGGTTGAGTTTATGTATATGAGAAAAGTCATTGAAATACTTGTGCTTTGTATAATCTTGATACATTACATTGATATTATTATTATACATGAAATGCAATTTAAATTATCTTTTATTAAGCTCATTTGGAAAGTGTTATGAGCAATGTTGATTACTTGGAAATCTTTTATACTGATTTGAACAAATTGAAAATACTCTTAATTTCCCTTTTATACTGATTTGAACGGATTGAAAACACTCTTAATTTTCCGAGCGCTACAACAACTTATCCTTGAATGATGTGTCCACACAAGATATCTGAGTATGAATATCAGATATATATGCTGATGTTAGATTAGAAGAATTTGACAAACTATTGTGATTATCCAGAAGAAGCTACTTAAGTTCATCAATTTTCTTTAAAAGACATTCATTTCCATCATGATTTTTCTTCCCATGGTAACCACATTTGGCATTACATAATTTATGGGGATTATGTAGAATACTTAGATCAAAAGGAGAAAGAGTAAGAGACATGATTAATTCCCACAAGACTACTCAATCATAAAACCAACAAAAGAAAATGAAAAATCATAGGATTAACTGGCCAAAATCACACAATCATGAGACCCCCTAACCAAATTATGATGATGGCACTTCATATTTGGTGCAATTGTAGTTGCCACTTGTCAAATTTGTGAAGTAGTCTTGATGTTAGTGTATTACAAATGCCAAAAATATGCCACATAGCTGAAACTACAATTTTTGATATAGAATGGGATAGATCAGACTACACCAATGAGAAGTAAATGAAAAATCACAGACTGTCAAAAAAATTGCACTAACAAATGTTACCATACGAGCTTGAATGGAGTCTTGAAAGTTCTCAAATTGAGACTTTCTTAGCATCACCTATGAGAATTTGCAATTTTCATAAAATTTGGACACCAATATCATGAACCATCTATACCATTGTTAAACTCACGAAAAACTAGCCCATATGAACAAAATGCTCAAAAAAATGAGCAAAAATGAAGACAAATGAAGCCTTTGAAGTTTAGGTAGCAAAACTCAAACGATGAAGGGGGAAAAAATTGGAGAGGGGGTTTTGATGTTAACATAATGTCAACTAATAATGCTAGCCAAGGAAATATGCCAAAATGACAAAATATTCTACATAGTTTCAAAATTTCCGTCTAATCGTACAAAACCATTGATCATGCTAGAAAACCGTTGTACAAAAAGATACAATCATTGTTCGGATGGTGGAAAACCAGTTATGGGGTTTGGAGAGTGGTTTACGGTTGTTGTGTCAGCTTGTATTTAGATCTTGTTGGCTGTATTAAGGGTGTTGTAGTCCCTTTTGTCATTGGTGGGTGGTTTATTGAGGCTGTAGGTGGTTTGATGTTACTACTAGTGAAATAAGTTTGTTGACGGTTGTGAGAGATGGTTGTTAATCAATAGGGACCCATGCCCATTAAGGGGCCCATGCACGATAGTTAGATGTGGGGGCAAGGTCAACGAACTACTCAAAGCTTGTGCCTTGTGTCCAATAAAATTTGCCAAGAAACCTTAAAACTCAACAAATTTCGAAACAACAAATTTAATACCTATGGTACACTTAGATTTTCCTTATGCCAGTGATTTGCTTGTGCAATAAACTTTTTATTTGGTTTTTGTGATAGTATGATTTGTGTGACTGAGGAGGGATTTTTTTTCTTGAGGCCTCTAGATAAGACAACTCAATTTTTGAGGAATTTTGTATCCCATCTATGGTTTTTGGGTCTTTTGAATATGATGACATGGTTGGATTTGACCCAAAATGTTTTGAAAGATTATGAACTTGCTGTATTTAGCATGCTCCCAACTTCAAATATTTGTAGTTTTGGCTGCCAATGTAGAAACCCTAGTTTCCCCGTTTTCTAATTCTGACTGTTTTTTTGAGTGTTTTGTGTATTTTTGGTTTTTTTGATGTTTTTGCAGTTTTTGCATGAAATATGAAGAATGCGATTTTTGCAAGAATTTAATAATAAATTCAAATTAAATGCTATATCAACAATATTGATAGAGAATGCAAGATCTAATGCTGGCTAATCCTTTATTGATCTTCCGGACACATTACAATGGATAACTGATAACATGCAACAAGAAAATAATATTTTTTAATAGAAAAACCTGGTAATAGCAGCAAGCTGTGACTGAACCAGATCTGGTACGACTGCAAAGAATTTAATCTTCTCCTCCTGTCTGACAAGCTCAGGTGATCCCAAATACCCTAGCGCCCAAATTGGTGAAGATTGCAAGCCAGAATGAAAGGCGTTTTTACCAAGATCAAAAATACGCCTCTTTAATGCTGGTACGGCTTGCTGTGAAGTAGTATGGCCTGATAACAGCAATAAATGAAATGTACGGCCCCCTTCTGGAATCTCAAGATCTGAAGAATATATGCGCCTTGGTTGCAAGATGCTTTCTGGTTGAAACCCTAACAAAAACTCTAATAATGAATGATCTCTGAATGCTCTGTAATTTCTTCTGAATGAAGAAATCCCTCTGCCTGGCAATAAATCGGATGATATTTCACACCCTCTGAATCGCTTTCACTGGAGATGGCTCGTTCCCCAATGCTCTGAGACTGAAACCCCTTGGCTTCCGTGCTCTGGTCAAGACTTGATCAATTTTCAACTCACAATAACATAATGGGCTCCAATTCCAATGCAAAACCTTATACTTCTTGAAAAGTGCGATTTCCTTAATAATAGGGATCATTAAATAATTCGACTTCTTCTCTTTTAATATTTCAATAGTCTCCGGTGCAATTTTTAATTATAAAATATAATCATAACTGGCCCCTTCCCATGTTGGGCGACCCCTTCAGCCAAATCACTTAAGTTATAATATTTGAAATATTATAACTTTATATTATAAGCTCCAATAATTAATATTTAATTAAATCAATTAAATATTAATATCTCTCAATATTCACCCGATGCACGAGCCGTCTGAAGCTGATGAATAAAGAAGTGATTCTGAACGTGATCAATCCATCTGCTAAAATAGCAGGGGTCCCTCGTTGAGTGCCGGATCTGCTAAAATAGCAACTCAGGCTAGAAGTGTCCGAATGAGCCCGAGCGAAAGCCAACTGATCAAACGACAACGAAGGCTGAGCCAAGCTCCATCAAGACCCTCTATCCATCCCATCACCCTACGAGGGTAGCATAATAGGCTTATCCTGTGCTCTGAGAGATGTCAACTAGAAGGGGACATGGTCCGCCCCTCTGAAATTGCTTGTCCTCAAGCAATCTCAACTCGGATCTTTGTAGAATATCCTCGCTCTCCCATGTAGCATCCTCAAGGGCAAATCTCTCCATTTCACTAGATATTCCTGATAGTCCTCCTACACAACTCTCTCGTACTCCGGGGATAGACTCGGATACTAAAATCAACTTTCCCTCATCATCTAAGGGAGGTAGAGCTGCAGACGGTACCACATGATGTCCCAACGCCTTCTTGAGGCATGAAAAACATTGTGTACCCTGCTCTCTGCCGGAAGCTCAAGCTCATAAGCCACCTCTCCAACACGCCTCAAGATCCTGAAAGGACGTAATACTGTGGCTTAAGCTTCTCTAACCCACTCTTCCTAAGAGTGGACTGACGGTAGGGCTGCAGCATAAGATAAACCATGTCACCCACCTCAAAATGCCTCTCTGTTCTCTTCTGATCTGCGTACTGCTTTTGCTGATTTTGTGCCTTGGCAATATTTTCCTTGAGAGCCTTCATAGTATCCTGACTCTCCTGCAACAAGTCTCCAGCACTCGGCACTCTACTGTCACTCAGTAGCAAATCCAGAAAACTCGGCGCCTCATAACCGTACAACGCCATGAAAGGTGACATCTGAATGGTCATATGGAATGTCGTGTTGTAACAATACTCACACAAATGAATCCATTTGACCCACGCCTTCTGCTGCCCTGCAATATAATTCCTGAGGTAACCCTCCACCCACTTATTCACTATCTCCGTCTGCCCATCTGTCTGCGGGTGGTAACTGGTGCTCGGTGTAAGCTCGGTCCCACAGAGTCTGAACACCTCCTGCAGAAGTGACTCAAGAACCGACTATCTCTGTCGCTCACGATACTCGAGGCAACCCATGTAATCTGAATACCTCGCGAAAGAAGACCTCTGCTACCTGTGTAGCTGTGTAGGTAGTGGTAATCGGAAAAAGTGGGCATACGTTAGCCGATCCACAACTACATATATGCAATCTCGCCCTTGGGCTCTAGGCAAGCCCGTAATGAAGTCCATTGATAGGCATTCCCACTTCCTGTCAGGAATCGGAAGTGGCTGCAATAAACCTGCAGGGTATGTGTTCTCCTGCATTCTGCTGACAAACGGGGCACTCACGCACGTATTGAAGAACATCTGCCTTAAGTCCTTTCCATGTGAATCTCTCCCGTATCTGTCTGTAGGTTTTGAAATACCCGGGATGTCCTGCTGTAGGTACGTCATGAAAGGCTCGCATGATTATGTTCTTCACCTCTGAACCTGGGACCAAATAAATCCTGTTCTTGTAAATGATCAATGAAATATACCGAGCCAATTTTTTTTTGTTTTTTCAATTAACAAATTACAAGCAATGCACCCGTTAAGGTTAGATGAGAAAACCAAAACGTGCAAGAAAACAACTCTAACCAGAATGGCGCCGATGATGGCGAGCATTGGTCAGAGGATCTAAAAGAGACTGCTTAAACTGGAACTCTAACCAGAATGGCACCGCTGAAGGTGAGCATTGGTCAGAGGGTCTTCTATTCTAATTGCAGAAAGGAACTCAACGTCAAGTATGTGCTACCCAATCCAATGCGGAGTGAGGGGCGACCATATGACGGAGTGAATACAAAACAAATGCTGAAAGATAATTGCTGAGAAATGAAACTACTCGACACCCAAAATGTGCTTGCTACCCAGAGTAGGCAGTAGCTACCATAGGGCGGAGTTCTAGCTATTACAATAACTTGATTGAGATTTAGAATTACAACCAGATTTAAACAAGCAAGAATGACTGCCAGTACTACTGGTCAGTTTACAATTCTGACTTCACAAGCCTGCCAAGATGTTAGAGCTAAGAAATATGAATCTTTACAATACAAATGGATATCTCTTGGCTGAATTCAAGAAGCCACATCAAAACATTACAAAGATTGGATCTGATATTTCTGTTTTCCTGTTTCTCTCAAATCTGCCTTTTTACCAGCAAAACCAGCATACTAAGAATTGATACAATTGCTCATACCTTTCTTATAATCCTCTCAAATTGCCTAAAATCAGATTCAAAATATTACTATGACAATGGCGTTCACTCTAGATGCTTAACCCAGACCCAAAATGCAACTGTAATATAAATGCACAAATCCCAAGGCTAGGAAAAGTACGGCCTAGCTGAAAGAATTCGATTTGACTTTAAAAATTGAATACACCACATTAAAATCTGTTATTTGAGACAAATGATCGCCTTCCCTAAACAGTGATATGAATGCAATACCCAGAACTAGCATTTTTGTGTTTTTTGAGATGAGTAAAAACATGCAATCTGCTGTATTAAATGAAGCTAAAATGCTGCAACACTAAAATGCCCAAAATAGATTTGACAATGCAAATAACTAAACACAATGCACGAGCTAAATGCAACTCACAGATACAAAATCACCACTAGATGTTGTCTTTCAAACACGAAGCGATGCCCAAGCTAGGAGGCCTTCATTCCTCGAAGCAGTCCCAGAGCCAATTCGGTAGCATAACAGTATAGTTGTCCAAAGATGAAGAAATGATGCACAAGACTCCTTTTTATAAGTTCCGTTTGACTTCACGAAACCCTAAAATCCAACTCAAGCTCAAACCCTAACTTTTCCTTCAATAAGGCGTCCTTTTCACCTTTAGCTCAATAATCATATTTTAATTAAAACATCACCTTGATAAATGCGCCCACATTAATTTCCTTTGACTTTGGAAAATTCACCAAATATTAATTATAACCTTAATGAAGGCGCCACCCTTTGAGTCCACCTTTTAAAACGACATTAAGTCATTCGACTAGGCCAAGGTGATAAAATAACATTTTAATTATAATGTTATTTTTAAGTGAAATGAGCTCGACTTCCCAGAACTGCATTCTGAAGCCCGAAACTGAATACGCCACTTGAATCAACTGAAGGGGAAAGTCAACTGCCTGATACCATCCTGATTACTGCCAAAAATAGAATTTACTAAAAATAGTAAATTCCAAAAAGTGCTCTGAATGCCGAGATGAACATACCACTGCGAAGCCCTCTGAAAACCCAGAAGGAATCCGCCATTGAATCCACCATCTCTGAACAACGACCTCCTCAAAAATAGGAAACCCTAATTTATCTTCCGACTAGCCTTCGGGTTTCCAGAAAAAAGGCCAACGGTCACAAGAACAATCAGGTTTGAGAAGGGGACATTACAATCAAGTCATTTACAAGCGTGTACTTGGTATCAATCGTTGATCCCTCAACAATGCTGGAGGCCCAAGTATCCTTGGCATACTCTGCCACAATCATATGCCTCCAATCCTCTGAAATGTGAACCATAGAGCTCAAATATGGCTTGCGTGAAAGAGCATCAACTACTACATTCTGGGTTCCTTTGATAAAAGAGATATCAAAGTCGTATGCCTGCAATTTGCTCACCCACTTCTGCTGACGATCATTGAGATCTCGCTGCCCCAAGAAGTGTCTCAAACTGTTATGATCAGTTTTGATGCAAAATTTGCTGCCGACAAGATACTGTCTAAATTTTGCTAAGGCATGCATAATAGCGAGCATCTCCTTATTGTAAATGCTGTAAAGTCTCTCTGGCCCTCTGAGTTTACGGCTCTCATAGACAATAGGGTGCTTGTCCTGCATAAGCACCGCACCAATGCCCTCTCCTGATGCATCGCACTGAAGCTCGTAAGGCTTCGAAAAGTCAGGTAGTGCCAACACAGGGCATGTAGTCATCAACTCCTTAAATCTCATAAAACACTCTTGTGCCTCAGGAGTCCAACAAAATGCACCCTTCTTTAATAAATCTGTTATAGGGGCTGCATGACGTGAATAACCATTCACGAATCTGCGATAGAACCCACACAAACCTAGAAACCCTCGCAACTGTGTCAAGTTTGTTGGTGTAGGCCAGTCAATAATAGTGCGGATCTTTTCAGGATCCATTCGCACTCCATCTGCACTGATAATGTGACCTAAATATAACAATTCGGTCATCCCCAAGTCACACTTGGATTCCTTGGCGTACAAGGACTCCCTCTCCAGAATACTCAACACAGTCTCCAAGTGACCCAAATGCTCCTGCCAAGTTCTGCTGTATATAAGGATATCATCGAAGAAGACCAATACGAATCTCCTCATCAGTGAATGACATCACTACAAACTCAAAGTGCCCACAATGACATCGGAAGGCAGTCTTCTCTATGTCCTCCTCACGGACCCTGATCTGATGATACCCTAACCGTAAGTCGATTTTAGTAAAGTAGCATGCCCCGTGGAGCTCATCAATAAGCTCGTCTATACGAGGTATTGGGTACCTGTTTTTAATCGTCCTCTTATTCAGGACTCTGTAGTCAATGCACATGCGTAAAGTGCCATCCTTCTTTACCAAAACAACTGAAGAAGCGAATGGTGATTTTCTAGGTCGAATGTGACCCATAGCAAGTAACTCCTTGATCGTTTTCTCAATCTCAACTAACATCCGCAACTCTGAACAAACTCTGAACAAACTAACATCCGCATGTTTGGTGCTTTTGCCAAGATTAGCCTTCACCATCATGAAGTCATCTACATCCACTTCATCTCTGTTTCTAACTTCAAGAGGTGTAGCAGTCTCCATGATCATCTCACCATCAGGATTTCTCTCAAAATGAACTTGCTTCTTTGCTTTCTTCTTAGGTGCCTCCTGATGGATGTTGTCAAGATCATCAAAATTCAACTGATATGAAGGTCTTGTTCTCTTCCTTCCCAAGGAGCTCTCAAGCCAAGATGTGGTATCTTTACTAACTTCCTTGGGAGGCTCAACTGCAACTTCTTCATCCTCTATATCAATATGAATTGGCGAAGACCTTGGCAATGCTGTAGGATTTTGTGTCAAAGGCACATCTTCTGTTTCTTTTTGAGGCATAGACTCTTCTGGAGGAGCTTTTGCTTCAGCTGTTGGCTGCTCCTGTATGATTATGTTTGAGAAGTACAACCTTCTTATGTTTTTAGTTGACCTGCTGCCCACATTGCTCGAATAATCCGTTCCATCGGAAGACAAGCCTAAGCCCTTCTATATTTCTCTGTATATAGGAGGTTACAAATTGAGCAATTGTATCATTGATTCTGGAGCCCCGAACAATGTCATGCCTCTACAAGTGATGAATGCTCTAGGACTTTCATGCACCAAGACAAAAGACAAATATTACTCACTGGAGTCCAAATCGGTGTCGTTCGTCGAACAGTTGAAGGATGCTTAAGTGAGGTTGGCGGCCTGTCCTGAGAAGAAAATCATGATGACCATCCTGGTAGCTGACATTGTAGCTAGTTATAGGATGCTGTTGAGCAAAAGCTTTTGCAAGGATAGGTATTGTGGCCTTCGTACCCACATCATCAAAATAGCTGAAACTGACTTGCATCACATCAAGCCGGTGTTCGACTTACGCGCTTTGGAGAACGCAGGTAACACTGCAATTGGAAACCTAGGGCACTCTGGACTTCTCGCAACAATGTCCATTCCTATTTCAGTGCAAAGTTTGGAATTTGTAATCGCTTGCATAAAGCATTACAATCCAGCAACTCAAGAGATTCAGTCAGTAGATGGAAGATTTGATTTGCAGCCTGAAGCCAGATGTGATTGAAAAATGCTTCTCAATTCCACCTTGGCCTGAAAGTGTGACTATCGTCAAGGGAGAATGTGAAAGGATATGGGATATGTATAAAGAGAAATACAACAAGAAGATTGCACAGAAGTGGATGAAAAAAAAACATAAGACTCTGCCAAATAACATCGGGCGAGGGGAATTCAAAGATGAAACTACTATCATGATCACCTTGCTCAACAAGGTCACTGGATAAGAAGATGCTACGAAATTCCAGCCCTGGATGTTCTATGTTATATCTGACATCACGAAGAAGACTGAGTTCTATGATTGGGCAACCTTAATCAGTGACAACCTCCATCAACAAATAACAGAATACTTCCAGGTTCATGAGTTCCACATGGTCTCCTACCTAGTCTACCTAGTGGCCTTCCAAGGCCAATTCAAAGGGTTGAACACTGAGGGGTTTCTAAACTTAAAGCGTCTGCTTTAGCTGTTGGCTGCTCTTGTATGATTATGTTTGAGAAGTCCAACCTTATGTTTTTAGTTGACTTGCTGCCCTTTACACCCTCTTGAGACTAACTTACACCTTTCCCTTTTGATTGTGCTCCAGAAGAAAATGGAAGTGATAACTGCACCCTTGGCGGCTTTGCTGCTGGAATGGATTTCTTCCTCTTGAGGACTAGGAAAACCTTGCTATGCTCGAGGACTTGTGTTGTCCTTTCTTCAACTGAGAGGGACTCTTTATTAGCCCAGTTGACCTGTGGAAGAGGTTGATCTTCAATTCACTTCCGAGTGTACATTGGGAGTAGTACATATCCATCATCATTTGATAATCCCTTGATATCCTCTGATAAGCAGTCTTTCATTTGATGAAGAGTGAGCCTATTGTAACTTTGCCTCCGTACCTTGAACTCATCTCTGCAGTTAGCCCAAAAATCTTCAAGAGCGGGCAAATGAGCATAGTTCATTTCAAGTCGGGCAGCGAAGACACCATGAGGGTCATATGATCGTCTTTCGCTGTATGGCTTGAGACCAAGTGTTGCCAACTCATCACCCATGGTCTTAGCATCCGATGCTAATCTGCATGTA
Source organism: Sequoia sempervirens (assembly GCA_007258455.2). Classification (NCBI taxonomy): domain Eukaryota; kingdom Viridiplantae; phylum Streptophyta; class Pinopsida; order Cupressales; family Cupressaceae; genus Sequoia; species Sequoia sempervirens. The sequence goes on from VDFB02332164.1 coordinate 29,554, forward strand.
TAAATTCCTAGCCCAAATGGAAAACTGAAGGTGGGTTTCTTTCTATTCCTCAAGACTGTGTGGACATCATGTGCTTGCCTTACGAATTCCATGAAAACAACTTCATCTGATGGGTACCTTGGCAGCATAAGTGGAGCACTGGAGAAGCCATAGACTCTGAGGTAGGTGAATGTAGGAAACTGTATAAACCAATTTTCCCACTCCGCTATTGCTGCCTTGGCAGTCGATGAAATACAGATGTGCAACTCATTCTCCAGGTCTCGCACTATGTGCATCAGGAAAGCCTCGTTCACCCTCTTGTAATGGTGCAATGACTTTGTGAATTCCAGCTGAGGGTGGTAGTTGTAAACATGCTATACGTTTAGAAACCCCTCAGTGTTCAACCCTCTGAATTGGCCTTGGAACGCCACTAGGTAGACTAGGTAGGAGACCATGTGGAACTCATGAATCTGGAAGTATTCTGTTATTTGTTGATGGAGGCTGTCACTGATTAAGGTTGCTTAATCATAGAACTCAGTCTTCTTCATAATGTGAGGTATAACATAGAACATCTAGGGCTGGAATTTCGTAGCATCTTCTTGTCTAGTAACCTTGTTGAGCAAGGTGATCATGATAGCAATTTCATCTTTGAATTCCCCTCGTCCGATGTTCTTTGGCAAAGTCTTATGTTGTTTTTTTCATCCACTTTTGTGCAATCTTCTTGCTGTATTTCTCTTTATACATATCCCATATCCTTTCACATTCTCCCTTGACGATAGTCACACTTTCAGGCCAAGGTGGAATTGAGAAGCATTTTTCAATCACATCTGGCTTCAGGTTGCAAATCAAATCTTCCATCTACTGACTGAATCTCCCGAGTTGCTAGATTGTAATGCTTTATGCAAGTGATTACAAATTCCAAACTTTGCACTGAAATAGGAATGGATGTTACTACGAGAAGTCCAGAGTGCCCTAGGTTTTTGATTCCAGTGTTACCTGCGTTCTCTAAAGCACGTAAATCGAACACCGGCTTGATGTGATGCAAGTCAGTTTCAACTATTTTGATGAAGTCGTGGTATAGTATTGACTTGGTCTTGAAATCATTGGGAGTGTATTCCATTCTGAAAACCTTGAAGATTGCCTGTAAACTTGTCTATATTCGGACAAATTTTGCACACTTTCTAAATTTAGAATGCTGGTTTTTCTTCTTCAAATGGACAAATTTTTTGAATTTTTTCTGAGATATGGGTTTTGTTCAAAATTTCGTTACAAGAAGACCTAGATTGCCCACTTTTGAAAATTTTGAGTGTAGACTGAAAAAGCAGCAAACCCTAATTTCTTCAATTTTTGACAAAAAATGCTGGCATTTGGGTTTTGTTCAGAAACACATTTGAGACGAACTCAGTTGATTAGATTTGAAAAATAGTGAGGGTTGATTGAAAAAGTAGCAAACCCTGGAATCTGAAATTTTCTTGAAAAAAAGCTATGATCTGGATTTTGTTTAGAAGAATGTTTTAAGAGGACCTAGATGATCAAATCTTGAAAATTTTGATGACTTCTCTGATATGCAAGAAAAAAACAGCTGCTGGAACTTGAAAAATTTCTTCAAAAATTGTTTAGAATGATGAGTTGAGAAGACCTAGATTGCTGAAAATTAAAAACTTTGACCAGCTCCTTCAAAAATTTGATGTTCTAAATGAAAAAAAACATGAAAAAGCAAGGCCTTTGTGTGCTGGCCTGAAAATTGATGAACTTTTGAAAATCAACAAACTTGAGCTCTCAAATCTTGAAAAGAAAATTCTCTAATTGCTGCTCCTCTTCAACTTGGACGCCACCTGCAAAGAATGATGAAGATTGAATGGGAAAGGCCTCTTTAAATAAGTTTTAGGCTTGAGATAACTCTGCTTTCTTTTGCTTTAATCTTCCAAACCCTAGAATTTGCTTGTGCATTGAACATAAACGTTTTTTCTTCATCTTGAAATTTTGAATTTTTGAAAAATTGGCTAAGGAATGACATTTTGGGCGCCCTTCTTGGCTGGAGGCGCCAATCTCTTCCAAACTTAGTCATTTTCTGATTTTTCAACCTTTTCATGATTTTGAAGCCTGTTTGGTCTTTGATCTTCAACTTCCAGATTGATCCGATGGTCAAGCTGAATGATTCGTCGCGAAGCTTGATCGAATCTGACAAGATTGTTTTGGAGGCAACTCTGGCTAGAAACTTCATTTAGACCTTCAAAATCATGGGTGCCCATCTCCTTTTGGGGCGCCCAACTTTCTCAGTGTTAGCCAATTTTCCATTCTTCAAGTTCTCTTCATTTCCCTTTAATCTTTTGATGAATTCGCGATTCTGGGAGCTAGACTAATCGGATTGACTGGCTGTTAGATTCATTGGATAGTCTGACTGATTCTGAAGGGGGTCTCCTACGAGTGATATCTCTTGAAAGCTGCATCTGATGGTTCAAAAGCTTGGGCGCCCCTGGCTAGGTGGGGCACCCAACTTCACCAGAGTTAGAAATTTTTCTATATTTTTTACCTTGCTTTTGACTTTTGATATTTTGCTTGTGTTTTTCCCTTTGTTCCACCTTCGACATCCGATGATTGCCAAACTCTGATTGACTTGCTAATGGTTTCGTTGGAAAGCTTAGTCGAATTTGAAGAAGACATGCTAGAGGCTTCATTGGAAAATTCATCCATTTAGGCCCTCAAAGTCTAGAGTGCCTATCTCCTTCTGGGGCGCCCAACTCCTCCAGACTTAGCAATTTTTTACTTGATTTTCGTTCTTTAGAGTTGAACCTTCATTTTATATCTTCAACTTGATTTGGATTTGCTGGTGATTGACAAGTCTGACGATTTGACGAAGACATCCATTGCGAAGCTGACAAGATCCCGAAGAGATTGAGCTCATTTGCAAACCCTAATTGCTGAGTTTGACCTCTCAAAAGGTTGGGCACCCCTGGGCACCTAGGGTGCCCAAAGTTCCCAGACTTAGTTTTTATTTTGAAGTTTTCATGGTTTTCCTTTTGTCTTCTGGTTGAAACCTCCCCGTTTGATCTTGAGTTCTGGGTGACTGGTTGATCTAATTATTGCACCACTAGACTCACTGTGGAGCTGGGAAGAATTTGAACAACATTGATTGGGAGCACGAACCCTGATTTCATCATTTGATACCCTGAAAAGTTGGGCGCCTATCTCCTCTAGGGGCACCCATGGCTTCTAGACTTTGTTTTTATTTCGTAGTTTTCGCCTTCCTCTCCTTCATTTCACATGCTTGCCTTTGCCTTTCTTCGATCAACGTGCACGTTCATCATTTCATCTTTTGTTCAGTGCTTGAATGTTTAATCTGACACCTGACAGCTGACTGGCCTCCATTAACGGCTTGAAAACTCTTGAAATGCTTTCTGAAATTGAAAAAGCAAAATAGACCCACTAGGGAAAAACTGATCGTTTTGTGATTTTGACTGCACCAACCTGATGAGGAAGTATTTCGAGCCAATCAAAATCATTTGAACCATAACAACCTAACCTTTTATTTTTAGAAAATTTTGTTAGCATCGATTTCAAAAGAAACCCTGAAAAACCTAGAAAAAGTTACTATTTTTGGAAAGTTTCTAAAAATAGCAATTTTCCTAAAAAGTAGGGATGAAAAACTGAAATCTGGGTTTTGTAGATTTGGTTGCTCTAAGCAGATCCAGATTGTCAGGTTTTGAAAATTTTGAGTTTTTACCCCTCATGCAAGACATGCAAACCCCAATTTTGACCTTTTTGACTGTTTTGACAAGACTTTTACTCATTCCTTCAAAATGCTTAAGTGTAGCAAAAATTTTAATTTGGGGTACAACACTCAGCTATGAGATATCATTGGTAAAATACCCAAAACCATACAATCTTTCCTTTGGTCTATGCATTCAAAAGAGGGGTACGGCCAGGCCTGAGAAGCTCGCGCAAGAATGTCATGTCCCCATCCTAGTCAGCACAACTGGTGACGAGGTTAGCCTATCATTTGATCCTCGTAGGCTGACAGGAGTGTTCAGAGGATCCTTTTTGGCAGTTGCTCAGTGTTGGTTAGCTCCAGAATTGCAGTGTGTCAGGTTGGGCCTTCACAGAATCTTCCAGAGAGCTTTTTCAGAGAACTTTCTATTTTTAGAAAGTTAGGTCAGACGGAAGCTGCTATTTCGGGCAGGGCACCTGTGCATTATTCAGCTCAGATTCGACCCAGTTCAGTAGTTGAGTGATCAGACGGAGAAATAAGGAGTATTTAATGAATTATTAAATATTTAATAATTTGACTTTATATTAAAGTCACTTTATTGAAATATTTAAATATTTAATTAATTTGGCCTGTTATAAAGTATTTATTATACTTTATAATAAAGTATTGATTTCGACTTAATGAATATTTATTATTCATTAAAATAAGACGCCAATTAATTATTTAATATTTCTCCTAAGTTAAAAGTGCGAAATTAAATCATTTATTTAAATGATCAATTAAAAGGAGATTGGGTCGAAATTCTTCAAGGAGTATATATTTACCAGTCAAGGCAAAATCGAATTATTATGATATGATTATTGAACTTTGTCTTTTATTGAGAGCTTTGGAGTTTGTGAGAAACAAGGGTTTCTGCAGATTACCAGCCATTGGAGAACGAAAACTCTTCGATGTGCAGCAATCTGAGGTTGTGAGAGATCAGCTGAAGAGTGCTATCAGAGTGGCTTCATTTAGGAGCCATACTTGTGCTTAAATTTGAAGAATTTTATTGAGGGTTTGAGCGTTGACAGTTTAATCTATTGCAGACCTAAGGTATTCATCATTGGCAGCCATTATCAAACAGATTTCAAGTTTTTATCTGCTGCTACAGTGACGTGTGAACAGTACCCGCGCTACAGTGACGCATGAACAGTACCCGTGCTACAGTAAAAACGCTACAGTGATTCGCTACAGTGATATGCTTGGTTGGTGTTGCTTCATCGACATTTTGAGAGGGTTTCTCTTGCTGTGATCATTTCCAGAATTTGCCAGTATGCTGATATGAAGTCTGTTGTAGCTGATCAGAGGGTTTCAAGGCACGTTTACCTGTGAGTTTATAAATTGTAACTCCTAGATTTTCTGGGTATTGTTGTTTTAGATAATAGGGGTTATTTTATGAACTGGGTTGTCAATACATTATGAAAATAATGAGTATTTAAGCTGGTATAAAAATCTGGAATTTTCAGCTGTGTATTTCCATTGCAATTTCAGTTTTGAGTAAAAAAATTATTATTGCAACATCTCCTATTTTGCGGCATTATATTGTTGTATCAAACCATTGGCAATATATGATCAAAACACAAAGAAAAGCACAAACCCATCAAACACAAGACAAAAAAACTTTATTATTCAGCATAGTCGGGGTTGAGAACCACCAGGGTTCTTACAAAGAATAACCAAACACTCCAAAAATCTCTACAAAAACTTCACAAAATAAACTCCATTCATACCTGCAAATATTTTCCGCTCAAACTGTGACTGTGAATGAATCACATAGTATTAACTAGGGAGGATCTTTCACCACCATGATTAATCTTCTTCAAGAGGGGTTTTGTCCTTAGAAAGGTTGAGATGAACTAAGTTCAATCCCATAGAACCACAAGGGTTTCACAAGAGGAAATCAAATAATCTGCATATTCTAAAGAGCTCTCCATATCTCCTTTTATAAATTTTTTGAGAACTTTTTTGAAAACTCAATATAAAGTCACTTTATTAATTAAACAAGCCTTATATCCCTGAAAAGTGATTTATTTAATTATTTAATTATTCCTGGCACATAAAGCCACTTATCAGTATCCCAACATTTAAATCTTTCCATCCTGATTCCAACGAGCTATATCACTAAGGTGTTTTTTAAATAATTTAAATAAAATTAAGCAACTTTAGTAACATAATTAAAATAAGGGCATTAATGTACCCTAGTTGCAAAAATTGACGGAAAGCATCAAAATTGCAAATTGATTGCACAAGAGTGATACCGATGATGAATATTGAGCATCAAGCTCAACTAGGTGACTTACTATAAATAGATGCACTCTCCAAGAATCTTGGAGAACACACTAGAAGCCAGAAATATCTTCAAAAAGTTTCATACGGGTCCTCTAGACCATTTGAGCTCATTGGTAACATCAAATAACTCCTCTAATAAGGCTAACACACACCCTTTAGGTTAGTGCCAACTGCAATGCAAGAGAACTCAAAAATGGGGACATTACATTGTATGTGTTTTGAGTGCACTTATTATGTTTTACATTGTCTTAGGGCTGTGTTTTTGTGCATGAAAAGAATCTAGTGTTTTGCTGCTTTTTTGCAATGTGCCTAATTCTCTTATGTGAAGATTTGTTTCTATTGACTAAGAGTTTAGTGGACTATGGTATTAAAATACTAAGCCCTTTGAAGCTGCTTGCAGCTTTGCATGATTTTTTCAATGAAAAAAAACATTTTCGTGGATTGATTTTGTGTCATGTCCCATTATTGTGTGGGATGTTTTGGTAAAGACAGATTGTGAGCTAGTGTGGTGATTGGTATCTCAGTCGCAACTTACTGTATTTTTGCTTTAGGATAGCAACAACAGCTTGTGTAGAATCCAATCTTGAACTAATAAAGAACAATGGGTTTACTTTTAATTTAAGTGACTCAGTTTCATATGAATATTGGAAAATGCATCTAAAAGCATGAATGCTTTAAACTAAGAAGGGAGGCATATCCTCATGATTGCAATTGGGAAGCAAGCTTAAGATTAAGAGATGGACCTCCTAACTGGATCACCAATTATGTATACTTTGCGATCTCTATAGGCTCACCTTGAAATATGCCCCTTAATTTTTCTCAGTATTTTCAGAACACAAACTAGCACTACGCCAATGGTTAGCGTTAGCTTCCAAAAGATAATCAAATTGAATGCAACCTTCGCCAAGAATGCTCACCGAGATCCTTTGAGAGGCGAGGTAATAGCAATGGGAAGGGGTCATTAGCAACCAAACTGGAATGAAGAACAATACTGAATTGAAATAGGCGGAGAACCAACCGGCAAAACTCCACGCTACCACTAGTTTAGTGGGGGGAAGGATAATTACAAAGAAATACAGTTCATCTGCTAATAGCAGGCATCCACTTAACAGTGGGAATTCGCCACTTTAGAGTGGGTGAGAAATGAGAGATTTAATTATTCTTTTCTCCACACTAGCGGTAAACCATTTAGGGGTTACAATGTGTGAAATTAAGCACAAGTAAATGCAGCAAATAAAATGACTCGAATAGTACTACTGTTTACAGTCTTACAATGTCAAATAACTGCAAATTACAAGTGCTCTTACAATATTAACAAAGCCAAATGATGGAAGATAATCTCTCACACATCCAGTCTAATCAACTACTGAAATACAAGCCAAATTTTGTAGTATGTTCAATCTGATATAACGAACCAGCAAACTGAATTTTCATAACCAGCAAATGTAACATATCAAGAATGCTTGAAACTGTTACCACACTTCTCCAAACTTCAATGAGACAGCAGCTGATCATCATTAAATTTTTCATATCTTCACCCAAAGAGCTCCTATCTCCTTCAAATGACTGCACATTAAGTTAGCAGCATAGATGCCCAAGAAAGATTGCACGACATGGAAAGAATTAAGTCTGATATAAAATCTGCAGATCAGAAATGTAACCAGCAACTTAGCAAATCACAAAAATGTTCACAACTTTCTCAATTTTCCTCGGAATGAGATGAAATCAATTGCGAATGAATGCTTGAGTGATGGTGATCAAATTCCAACAAGAAATTAGCATCAAAACCCCTGTAGTTTTTTGGCATGAATTCCAATTCACCTTGAAGATGGGGCGGCCCTCCTTGAGGGGGTCGACCTTGTCTAAGAAATTCAAGGCAGTATTAAAAATTCCGAAAACTTGCACAAATCATTGCCCCAAGCAAAGGATCAGAAAAGGGCTAATACCCAAAATGAAAATAAATTCACACCGAAAGCTATGAATGAAATTTTGACTTGGCTCTTCAAAAACCAGCAAACATAAAACTGGAAATTATTACCAAATTCTTCAATATCTCCTGCAATGAAGCTCAATTATGTACTTCTGGATGAAGCACACTCTTAATTAACCATCTAGGGAACCATTGTTTCAGGCCCGAAGAATGGTGTAAAATGCTAAGCTTCCCCTTAGCCAGGTTTTGAATTCAATCTAACAGCATTTTGATACAATTAACCAAAGATGACAAATGAATGAGCAATGGCCTGCTTTTATAGAATTGAAGATGACTGTTGGCTTTCCATCTATCCTCCAAAGGGACACCCACTCCTTTTTGCAATTATTTAATTTTTAAATCACCTTTATTCCTCCATCCAAGGCATCCAAGACTTGAGGAAATAATCAATAAAATATTTAATCTTTTCTTAATGTGGCATCCAAAGCTCAGAGAGAGATATTTACTTTAGAAATATTTAATTTACCTCCTGATGAGGCGTCCACCCTCCAAGTCCCCTTTTTAAAATAACATGAAGTTATTATGCTAGGCCAAGGGGCTATAAACACATTAAAATAATTAAATGATTTAAACAAATCATTTCTTTTTCAAAAATGCACCTTAGAAAGCCAAATTCTGAAAAACTCAACTGTCCCTCCTGAAGAAGAGAGCTCACTCAACTGTTGCCAAACTGAATACTACCAAAAATAGAATTTACTAAAAATAGTAAATTCTAAAAAGTTGCCCAACTCACTTTGCATGTTATATCATTACAAAGCTTTCTGAAAACCCAGAAAGAATCCACAATCCAAATCTCGAAACTCCAATGTACTGGCTAAAAATAGCAAATTCCGGAAAAGGTTGCCAAATGGAAATGCATGTCACACCATTCTGAACCTTTCTAGAAACCCAGAAAACTCCACCAAACATGCATCAGAAACTCTAACATGCAAACCCTCAAAAATACTTCAGAACCCCTATAAAATAGGAAACCCTAATTTTACCTCTGACAAGCTTACAGGCTTTCGGAAATATGCTATCAGTTACCGAAGAGCTTATGACTAAGATGGGGACATTACATACCTTTATAGAAGAATTGGAAGTTGAAGAGACCACCTTTAGAGTTATGTAAGGTCTCTACCTCAATTTGTCAAGGTTAACACTAGCTATGAAAGCGCACAAAATTGATTGCTTAAGAAATGAGTGTTATACTTATATTTGGTGTTGCAGACTCATTGATTAGTATGATTTTGTTGTGGTAGCTAGTTAAATATGAATTCCTTGACTGTTGTGGCCAACAATTGCCATATCCTATATGTTTGCATATGTGGGAGTTGGATTGAGATGGTCAGAGTTTTGGACCATTAAATCCATTGTCATTCCTCATGTGGCTAAAGCTTGCTTAATGAATTGTGTGCATTATAACTGCAACTATCAGTAAGGACAAATATAAGTTAATGCGCTCATGTTCTTGTAAGTACTAGTGAACATTCTTTTTGTTTGTATTACATTCCTTCAAATTAAATGACTTGAATTTCTCTTTGTTGTCAATTTTATCGAGTTGGTGATTTTTATAGGTGTTGTTTCCTTGATAATGCTTTTTAAGAAAGATGTTACATTTCTTAAATTTGATATCAGCAATGCATTGAAAAAGAATGCTTACTGTAGCTAGCTAGCAAGGAACTAAGCATAGCATCGGTTTGACAAACAAATGGTCCCATAAGAATTTCATCAGAGGATAAGTATACATATATTCATAATTAGTCATTTATATGCTGTCTGACCTGAATATTAAGGCCTCAGGTGGAGGAAGCAATTTTACATGTTCCATGTTTGTATATGTAAATGTGCACATGTTTATGAATATATCTACAAAAAATGTTCCATTTTGGGGAAAATGGGTGTGCAGTACATTTTTTTTATTGTTTATCTTGTTAAAGAAGAATAAAAGTGATGTGTATTCAGGCTGGACTCTACAGAACATTTTGATAGAAAAGACTCTATTGCATACAATTTATAATTTTTTTAAGGGCTTTAATATATATTACACAACGTTTGCCTTAAGGCTTGTTAAACACAACTCTTTCATTATCAAAAGTGCAGTATTGCTTAAAATAATTTTTTTTTTCAGTTTAAAAGAAGACTCCCATTTGTATATTTCATCAGAGTTCTTAAGACTTAATGTTTAAAACTTTAAACAATGCTGAAATTTGTTAATGATTTTGGAGGGTTGCTAGATTGATTGTATTTGATCAGCAGATAATTTTTTATTTCTATATTGAGTGCTTATCTTCTGATGCAGATGAAAAGGAAATCGATTATGTTAGGGTGTTGAACAGAGTGCTTCCCAGTGATATTCGTGTTCTTGGTTGGTCTCCTATACCTGGTCACTTCCATGCAAGGTTTTTTCTACCACTTGTTGCTTCTTGTAATTTTGTATTTTAACAGATTTTTTTTTCTGTGTTTGGTTATATGACAAATTTACAAACAATAAGTAGTTGCATTTTTTAACTTCAACAAGGCCTAAGTTCCTCAACAATAACATTGAAAAGTATAACTATTAATTTATACATGATATGTGCTTTTACAGACTCAATGAAGAATATTAACTTAAACAAGAAAAATAAGTAGGCCTCCTGATTGTCTTGGACAACTAACTGTACCACAAGGTTAGCTCTCCCATTGAGAAGTGTGAACCAAGTAATGTATCACAAAGTCAGCTTCTAAAAGGATAAGGTAGGCCTTGAAACTCAAGGAAAAAATTCTGCCAAAATCAATGCCTTAATTGAAGAATCTCAGGCTGATTTATGAGGGGCAATCTAACTGTGATTGATAGGTGTAAATGTCCTCATGGGGCTCTTTTTGTGAAATTACATGACTGATTACTTTAACATGCCTTTCACATTATACAGCTAAAATAAAGTAACACAGTCTCAAATTATTCCAGTGTATGTTGCAGCCATCATTTAAGATTCTACATTGCATTCACAATCATTAGAGAGACATGCCCAATAAGTGCCTACTTCTTGTGTCATACATATAAGGTATATGCTAACTAATTTGTCTTGCTTTTATTATGCTAAACCTCATTTTAGTGATGAAATATCATATTTACATCGACTGCATATATGCGTTTAGTTCTTATATCTATGACTTAGAATGCATAAGTTCTATGTTGGTAGTGCTCTTTTCAAATGAAATCAGAGAAGTGTTGCAGGTTTGGTCATTATCTATGAGATCTACCATTGTGGAACTATTTAATCTTATGAAGGGCATGTTCTTAGTCGATGCCAAATGGTAAAGGTGTGTATCTGATAATTCATATCCTTAAATGAATTTTTGGGTTCTTGACAACTTTTGGATGATAGTTATATGATACAATCAATTAGTTGAATGATTCCCAATTTTTGGGTTCCTGACAACTTTTGGATGATAGTTATATGATGCAATGAATTAGTTAGAATGATTTCCAACAAACATGTGATAATGAACATCAAGTAATGTTCATTTGGGACATTCACAATAGGTTTGGTAGGGTCTTGTGCTCACCTTGATGGTTGAAGAGCAATGCTTTCCCATCTTCAATTTAATGTGATTACTTATGTGATGAACCACACTCCGGTGATCCACTCTGCTACCACTGTAGTGATATGCTCTGATACCACTGTGATGAACCAAACTGGATTTGACTCAAACCCCCAATTTAATTCTGGAATTTCTCTTCTTTGTAGGTCTGATTTGTGTTTTGGTGTTTGTCTTCCTTGTGTTACTCGTGTTTGATGATTAATGCCAATGATATACATAAATTTAACAAGCATGTGCATATAATGGGAACACAAGATATACTAAACTAATATGACAACTCAAATAATGACTTGATTTAATTGCCAAGACACTTTCTTCATACATAATAGATTGCATCCAAAATATATCTTTCATTAGGTTTCAACGGATACATCAAATAACATAGATTTTAATTTACAGCCAAAATCACTGTGAATAGTGATTTGCTACAGTACCCGCGCCCGTTAAAAAGCTCAAACAAAATTACATATGCATTTCTCCTTCCGAAATCTTGTTGGAAAAGCTTCTAATGACAGGGGCGCCCACTTTAGGAGAGATTGCAGCCTCTAAAGGGAGGCGTTTTAATTTCTTCTTGCTGTTCAAAACCCTCAAGTATGGCGGCTGGCTGTAGATGAAGAAATCAGCTTCCAATCCTTTGTAAACTGCAAACCACGTCTTCCAAATGGCGAAAGGCAACTCTAGCAGCAAATACCCTTCTAGAAGATGCCTCCAACAACTTGTAATCAGCAAAATATGGCTCCAAATGCAGCAACAGAAAATAACCAGCACTTTAGGGTGGTCTTTCACACCTTCAAGATGCCAAATCCTAACTACAAGCCCCAAACTAGGCTTACCCACTGCTGAAATTGAGAAACCCTAGTTTCTCTCTTCCACAATCTCCAACTCCCAAGTTTCAATCAGCAAAACATATCCAAGCATGAATGGGTCGAACTTTCTCTTCTCCCTTTATAATTTCACTTTGAAAACACTATTCATTAAAAAATCACTATTCACTGAAGTTATTTCTTTTTTTCACTTTAGGGATGAATAGTAACAGCAAAATAGAAAGTGACCCCTTTAAAATATAGACACATGGTCCCTAAGCCTGAGAAAGTGACATAAAAGGTGGAGATCATAATTTTAAGCACAATTATCATGCCAAATGCACAAATTCACCCCGTCACCATACTCCAGATATCAATACTGCAAATTCACGACCAAGTGCCCGTTCAAGTGACCCTTTATCCAGAACCATTAGCCTACGAGTGTTGATGTAATAGGCTAATCCAATGACTCTGATGCTCGCAAAATAATGGGGACATTACAACTTACTCTTGTAATGCTTTACCATGTGCAAGAGGGGCAAAAAGAATCTGTAACATGGGTTTGTTTATTTGCCTTCAGCATTGAGCCAACTCAAGCAGTATGCTTTTAAACATGTGATCTCCAGTATGAAGTACATGTCTTGAGCATCAGACCAACTTAAAGTGTTTATCTCTTCTCTTTTTTCCATTTTTCACATAATACTAGATAGATTTTTGTTGCCACTTTGAGCAGCCACTCATTATATTAGAAGCAAAGCTGTCCTCCCATCATAGACACGTCTGCAAACATTCCTCCCTTTATGAAATTATCCCAACTTGTCATCTAATAGGGGTTCTTTGTTTTTATTTCTTTTGTAGCCAGAAGTAAAATTTATATCTTAGAATTATTGTTGTTGATGTCAAAGCCTAATCAATGTCAATTGTATTATTTGCCAAAAACAGATTGGAATTTTTAGAGCAGATTGCACCATGTCAAGGATGAATTCATGATGATCAAAAGACTTCATTTAATGCTAGTCGACCCTCCCCATTTTGGTGCCCTCATTGAGATTTTAAAAATAAATACATAATTTTTTTTAATGTGTGGGCTGACCCCCTTTATAATCCCCATTTTGAAATTGAATTTAAAGAAATTTATATTTTTTATATAGGGGCCAACCCCCCTTATTAGCGCCCAAGTTTGCTGTTAAAGGGTGCATTGAAAGGTTTGTAAAATGACGAAAAGTCACTTCTTTTGTCGAGCATTTTATCCCTCCAAATGGCCGCCTATATCGGCGAAGATACAAGAGAATTTTGTGGAATGTGGAGAAGGATGAGTGTGGAAGATAAAGAGATATATCATATATACACCAGCAGATTTGTGTGAAGAGAATATAATAGAAGATTATTAAAAGGCATATTTTTAAAGGAGAATTATCAAGAAGAAAAATACTTTGTTGAGTTAGAGGTTGGTGCCTTATATCGGAGAGGTTGGTTTCTCTTATTGAGTTGGTGCTTAGTGGTGGGGATTGGTGTCTCTAGTGGGTTGGTGCTTACAAATTGTTGTAAAAGATTATTTATTTTGGTGTCTCTCGAAAGGGTTTCCATGTAAATCTCATGTTCTTATTTTGTGTATTTGAAGTTATTGCAGTTATTAATTAAAAAAAGTAAAAGATATTCTTATATTGATTCACCCCCCCACTCTTAGTATAAGTGTGCGTTCATCAATTTGTATTAGAGTCGGTTCCTTCAAAGTATAGCTTAATTGCTAGAAGGAAGATCTCAAGAGCACACATGGCCTTCCAAGAAGGATTCTCCTCCAACAGGGCTCCATTGTTCGATGGAACAAACTGTGCTTTTTGGAGCATTAGGATGTGCACCTACTTAATGGCTCTTGGATTTGATATTTGGCAATTAGTAGTGGATGGTTATATTGCTCCATCATCTCTACCAACGGATTAGGTTGGGAAGAAGGCAAGTGAAAATAATGCAAAATCTATGAATGCAATTTTGTGTGGTCTATTGGAACTAGAATTTGTCAAAGTGGTGCATTGTGTATTAGCAAAAGAAATGTGTGACAAACTCCAAAAAACTTATGAAGGAGATGACAAGGTAATGAAAGCTAAGCTTCAAACACAAAAGATAATTCGAAAGTTAAAAAATGAATGAAGAAATCATTGCATCTTGTCTACTTCACGTGGATGAAATTGTTAACACTATTAGAGGCCTTGGAGAAAAGATTGAAGATGCAATAATTGTGCAAAAATTATTACGGTCTTTTCCTTTGAGATTTGATGCCAAAGTCTCTGCTATTGAAGAAATGAAAGATCCAAATACCCTAACAATGGATGAGTTGCACAGGATCCACACTGCATATGAAATGAGGACTGAAAAGGAGAAATCATCTAAACAAGAGGCAACCTTCAAAGCCTCAAAGAAAATGAAGGGTAAAGAATCTAAGCCAAGCGATAGTTCCAATGATGATTCAAATGAAGAAGCTCTTTTGTGAGGAAGCTAAAGAAAGGATCTGACAAGTACAAAGGCAAGTTGCCTCTGAAATGCTTTAATTGTGGAAAGGTAGGACATTTTGCAGCCAAATGCCCATATGCAGAAACACAAAGTAGTGAAAAAGAAGAAGAGCATAATATAAAGAAAGGTGGCAAACATTATCAAAATAAAAAGGACCACAAACAAGGCAAAATTGAGAAAAAGAATAACTTTTACAAGAACAAGAAAAGCTTCTATTCCAAGGAGGAAGGTAGTTCATCCGAAGAGAGTTTCTCTACTAGTGATAGAGAAGAGATTCTATTCATGGCGATAGAAACAAAAGATGATATCTTGGAAAGTGAAGAAAAAGTAGAGATAGAAGGGGAAGAGAATGCTGAAATGGATGGGGAAGCAGATTTGGAAGAGGAACTTATTTGTGCCCTAAACGAAATCAAGAAACTTAAGAAGAAGAATTTGAAGCAAAATTTACAGCTTCAAGAGGATTATGAATCCAAGACAAAAATGTCACAAAGTCTTGAGGAGTCAGAGAAAATGATCATGAATTTGAAAACTCAAATGGAAGAGGCAAAGCGAATTGAGGAAGAGGTAAGAATTCAATTAAAGGAAAAAGAAGAAATTTTTGAGAGGCTTGAGTCCAAAATTGTTTCCTTGAGGAAAGAATTGGAGAAAACAAAGGCTAAGCTAAACAAAAGCCTCAAATTTGAAAATAGTATTGAGATATTAGATAATATCATCAATAGGTAGAAGTCACCGTTTATAAAGACTGGCCTTGGAAATGAAGAAAGTTAAATGGCCGTCAAAGAAAATCCCAAAGAGCCACCAAATAAGACAAATGAAGAAAAAATGAAAAGTTATGTTGATGCTCTCAAAAGTCTCATCAAAAGTGGAAGCAACAAGAAGAAAGAAAGTCAAGTTCCCACAAAAATTAGACCCTCCTCCAAAAGTTAACAAGGACAAATTCAGAAAGTACTTTCCTTTGAGGCAAGCGCATATGATGTCATGTCCCCTTCTCAGTGACATCTCTCAGAGGACAGGATTGGCCTATCACACGACCCTCGTAGGCCGATGGACTGGATAGGGGGTCACTTCGGAGCTTGGCTCAGCTTCAGTCAGCAGGGATTGATCAGTTGTCTTTCGTTCTGGCTCGATCGGAGGATATTTGAAATTGCTATTTTTAGTTCTTGGCAGGCGTGTGGGACCACTGCTATTTTTAGATTGGCTGTGGCATCAGGATTCACTTCAGAGTCTGTCAGCATCAGACGGATCAGTAATCGGGTTAGAAACAAGGGAGATATTAATATTTGATCGTATTGATTAAATATTAATTAATTAACGTTTATAATATAAAGTTATAATTTAATATTATAACTTAAGTGAATTCCTTGAGGGGTGCGCCATCATGAAAAAAGGGGCCAGTTTGATATTTTATTAATATTTAAATATTCAGTGGTGAACTATGGAGAATTGAAAATATTAAAATATGAATATTTCATTAAAACCCTATTTTCAAGGGAATCGCACTTTTCAGTGTATTTGAGGATTTTGCATTGGGATTTGTGCATTATGTGATTATTGAGTTTGAAACTGATCAATTTTGGTCTGAGCCTGAGACTTAGGGTTTCATGTTCGTTTGCCTTGGGGAACGAGCCATCTCCAACGGAAAGCAATTCAGAGAGTGTGGAATACCACTTGATTTATTGCCACAGAGGTTTTCTTATTCAGAGGAAACTACAGAGCTTCAAAGGAATTTACATCTTCAGTTATTATCAGTTGTTCGGTGTCAGAGATCATCTAACCTTCTTGGCGCATCATCCACAGAAGCTAAGACATCATTTCTAAGGAGGCCGTACCACATTATTTCAGATTTCTGACAGGCCGTACCTCTGTCAGGGCCGTACTTCTGTCATTAAGGCGTCTGCATTAAATAAAAATCAACGCATCTTCCTGAGGGTTCCAGTTTGCTCTGAAGGAGGCGCCTATACCATTTGACCAATTTGTGCATGCCAGAAGGAAGGAAAGAGACCATATTTATTTCTGCTGTATTGATTTGTACCTTCAGCCGTACCAGAAAATCAGGTTCTTTTCACAATAAAAATTCATTATTTATCTTGCATGTTGTCAGATCATTTTTATATGAAGATCATATGAATAATAAAGGATACGCCTTCATTTCTTGTTCCATTTCTCAAGCAAATTGAAGTCTTAGTATTTTTATTGAATTTATTATTATTTTTTGTAAGAGCCGTACCATTCATTATTGCACTGAAAACACAAAAATTGCAAAAAAAATCACAAACTTCAGAAAAACGTCAGAAAACCTAAAAATATCAGTTAGAGCATTGTCAGAGGGAAACCTAGGGTTTCTACATATGAGCAGGTTCAACTACTCTTTGGTTATTTCTTTTTGTGTAATCAATTTGGTCATAAAGAAGTAGATTGGAGAACTCTTGCAAGGAATTTTGATTGGAATTAAGAATACACGTCCTTATGGGTTCACAAATAGGAACTATAACTCTTTTCCCCCTCTAGTAGACTATAATGTTATATGCTATAAGTGCAAAAACTTTGGGCACATGACACATTTTTGTAGAAGTGGTCTTGTAGAACCTCCAAAACAAAACAAGAAGGATACTATGGCTAAGCAAAAGGAGGAAAATACAAAAATATGGAAAGAAAAGCTAGAGAAAGAAAAGGAGAGATCCATGCTTGTGCAAAGTGCCCTACATGCTCAAAATGAGGGAGACTAATGGTATATCAATAGTGGATGCTCAAGCCACATGACTAGAGATAAGAGCAAATTCCTCACCTTGAAGGAAGTGAATGGAGGGATAGTGAAATTTGGGACAATGCTACAAAGAAGATATCAAGAAAAGGTACTCTTAGTATGGATAATGAAAAAACAAAAACTGAAAACTGCGAATGTTCTATATGTTGAAGGGTTGAAGCATAATCTCGTAAGTGTGAGTCAAATGTGCGACCAAAGACACACTCTCACATTTCATGCTGAAGGATGTGGAATCAAGAAGGAAGGGAAATTGATTGCAACCGCAAGTAGAACAACCATTAACCTTTACATCCTTAGTGAAATCAAAGGTGAAAGATGTTATGGGGGGCAAGAAGATGAGAGCTGGCTATGGCACAAAAGGATGGGGCATATAACTTTGACATTCTTGTAAAAGTCAGCATTAAGCAGGCTATGAGAGACATGCCAAAGATTGCAGAGCCTTCTAATACTATCTGCAAACAGTGCCAACATGGAAAGCAAATAAGGATGATGTTCAAATCGAAGGAGTATTCAACATCTAAACCCTTGGAACTTATCCATGCAAATCTATGTGGACCTACAAGAACACAAAAATTACAAGGTGAGAGCTATTTCATGCTATTGATAGATGATTATTCTAGGATGACTTGGGCGACATTTTTAGAAGGAAAGCTTGAAGCATTTGTAAAGTTGAAGGCATTCAAGGCCTTATTTGAAAATGAAACTAGCCTGACAATCAAGTGTCTAAGATCAAATAGAGGAGGTGAGTTCACTTCAAATGAATTTGAAGAATTCAATGAACAACATGGTATAAGGAGACATCTTTTTGCTGCAAGGACTCCACAACAAAATGGAGTTGTGGAAAGAAAAAATAGAACTGTCCAAGAAAAGGCAAGAACCATGTTAAATGAGTCAAAGCTATTAGACACATTCATGAGAGAAGTGGTTCATACGACACCCTACATTTTGAATTGAGGGCAAATCATAGTAAACAATAGTAAAACACCATATGAACTAAGGACGCGTAGGCTTGCAACAATGAAGTATTTCAAAGTATTTGGGAGCAAATGTTACATACGAAGAGACGAGGAAGATTTGGGAAAATGTTACAAATGATCAAACAACTTGAAGCCCAAGCAACTTGTTTTTTGCAAAATATCCTTTTTGTCCTTTGAGCACTTACCATCCACAATGCTGCACTAGAAATTTCTCAAAGCACCACATTTTTCCTTTTAGATTTAAATTTGAGCTCCATGCACTAATATGTTTTTGGAAATCACCAAGGGAGTGCAACCATTGTACACTTACCATCCACACTGCTGCACTAGAAATTTCTCAAAGCACCACATTTTTCCTTTTAGATTTAAATTTGAGCTCCATGCACTAATATTTTTTTGGAAATCACCAAGGGAGTGCAACCATTGTACACCGAAAACCATGTCAATCTCACCTAACCCCACAACATTGAAATCATCACATTCCTTATGATCTCCTATGGCAAATTGTGAAAACAACAATGATATTGAAGCCTTCATGAATGAAATTGTGGGTGGCCCCACTATTAATGAGCATTGTGATCTGCTGCCTTGACAACACTCCTCAAACTTTGAAATGATGATATTTGTGTGTTCTTGAAAGAGCTGCAAGTGCATCTCCACTTGTATCTTCATCTTCCATCTTCTCAATTTCATACTTGTCTACAATTGGTTGTGGCTCAAAATCTTTGATTGTCTTGGAGTACAACTACAATTCAAATACAGGCGTGTTTTATTGCTCCATGATAGTGGTTTATTGGTTATAGAAATAAAGGAACAATTTTATTAACTGCAGCTGGTCTCTAGCACATGTATTGTTCTCTGACCCCTTGGTTTCTATAACGTATTTTTAAGCTTTTCCGGTAATGATCATTATTTTGTATTTTCTGTTTTCTTTTTGTTGTGTTATTTCTGAGCATTACTTTTCAATTCTGTCATATCAGTGAACCTTCAATGTTCATTATTAACTGTGCACTTCAAAGAAGTATGCTTGAGGCTTTCAATTTTTTTCTAATGGATTTTCTGTCATATCTGTGAATCTTCGATTTTAAATTATTTGTTCTTACAATATCATGATTATAACATTCTAAAATGTGTTTTACTTTTGAACTTCTGTTTTCTTGAAGGGATTAGTCTTTTGGTCATGGATGCAGGTTTTAACATTGGCGAGGTTTTACTTTGCAAATATTTGTTGCTTTTTTATTAGATTTAAACTTTATGATTTTGGAATCTCATAAGAGGTTAATATTTGCAGGTTTAGCTGTTTGAGTAGAGAATATAAGTACTACTTTTTGCGTGAGAACCTTGACATATGTGTGAGTATGGTCAGATGTTGAATTTGTTAGAACAATATTTTGCATATTGCAATTCATTATAGATTTTTCATGCCGAAATCAAAAGCAGATGAATAACTAGTCGTATTTGTATTCATGCATGTCTATCAGGGAATGGAAGTTGCATGTAATAAGGTTTTGGGAGAACATGACTTTCGGAATTTCTGTAAGATGGATGCACTAAATGTGCATAATTATAATCGGCAAATCTCAAGTTTTAAAATTGTTCCTTGTCGTGAAAGGTTAAAAACTATCATCTGTTTTTGTTTTTGTTTCTAGTTTGTATTTCTTTAGATTCTGTTACATATGAACTGTAAAGATATTTTTGTTTTTGTATATCCTAGGGATAAATGGTCCTTCTAGTTCCACCTCTATGTCATCTTCCTTTTGTGGCTGTTTCTGTCCATGTTTGATATCAGCATTGCAAGCATTTGTTAAGTAGAAATCGAGCTATTAGGCTTGTGATTTACGTCTAATCAGTCTACAAATCATTCCTTTAACAACAACTCATTGGTATGAACTACAAAAACAAAATGTAATTGTCAATATTGTTGGAGGCCTGCAAATGACTCAGATTCATTTTTTCGGTTTTCTTTATTACTTATGCCAGGTATAATTTGCTGATTAGTTGTTTTTTGATGGTGCATTAATTTTCTATAAATGTCCTTTGGTGTGGCAGTGAACAAGACATTGATTGTTGGTCATGGAGTCTCAATGACCAATAGGCCGTAATGACCATCTTGATATTCACACCTAGTATGGTTTTCATTGTAATGTCCCCTTCTTAGCAGTGATCAATACTGTTGATTGTTAGCCTATCCCAGAGGCCCGTAGGCTAGTCGGAAGCTGAAATTAGGGTTTCCTACTTTCTAGGAGGTTGTTTCTGCATTTTTCAGTAGCTTGCACTTGGAGTTCTAGAATTTGGATTGCGGATTCTTTCTGGGTTTTTAGAGAGCTTCGCAGTGGTGTAGCTGGCATCCTGATCCGGGCAACTTTTTGAATTTACTGGAAGTTCAGTTGGTATTGTTGTTTTTGGCCTTTTGATGCATTTTCTGGAGAGATAAGTTATTTTATGTTATAATGTTATTTTTTAATATTATCCCCCTTGGCCTAGATTCATGACTTAAAGATGTTTTAAAAAGTGGACTTCAAGGGTGGACGCCTCATCAGGAGGTGGTTAAAATATTTCTAAGGGTCAAAAATGCTTTGAGGAGATGGGATGCCAACTTGAGGAAATAAATAATTTATTTGAAAAAAGAGCTTTGCCTTATTGAAAAAGGATGCCACTTTTGGAGGGAGTTGCAATCAACTTCAAATTTGAAATATTTTGACTTCTTGGTTTGGGTGCACCTTCTAGAGGCTTCTGGAGATGCTTTTCAGAGTTTATAAAAGGATGTAATGTCCCCGTTTTAGCTGATGTTGTTTGTGTTGAGGAGTGAGCCTATCAATTTGACCCTCGTAGGCTGGCAATTTTGATTTGAGGGTTGTCCATGGCAGTTATCCAGAGTTTTGAGACTTCACTCTAGCCGTTGATTCAGGTTTGGGCCTTGGCAGACTCTTATAGAGTGATTTTTAGACACTATTTATAGTAAGTCAGGCAGACAAGGGTTACTATTTCTGGCAGGGCACCTAGTTCAGTTGGTCAGTTCAGTTTCGACCCAGTTTGACAGTTTGATGAGCAAACGGTGAATAAGGGAGCATTTAATAATAATTAAATAATTATTATTATGACTTTATATTATAAAGTCATTTTAAGTGAAATATTAAAATATTAATTAATAGCGAATTATAAAGTATTTAATACTTTATAATAGTGGAGAAATATTAATATTAAATGAGTATTTATTACTCATTTAAAAAGGATGCCATTTATTAATAAAATTGCCTAAGTTCAAAAGAGGCGAATTATTATATTATTAAATGCAATTAAGCTGATTTTTGAGAAAGGGTCGAACTTTTGAGGAAAAGATATATATTTCTCTTCAAGGCAAATCGAACTCATTATTGATGATCATTCAAATTTGTTATCTTTTCTCTCTGAGAGCATTGGGGTCTGAGAAACCAGGGTTTCTGCAAATCAACAGGTTTTGAGGAACGTTCCCTCTTCAAGATTTGACATACTGAGACTGTGAAATATCAGTTGAAGATTGTCAAACAAAGTGACTTCATTCAGAGGTTGCAGTTGTACTTACTGGAGTAATATCAGAAGGGTTTTTGACAGAGAATTATTCATCTGAGCAATAAGGCGACTTATCTATTCTTGATTTGGAATCTGGCACATTCTTCTAGGAGGGCCATACTTATTTAATGCTGCTGGTTGGGCCGTACTTTTGTACCAGCAAGGGCAATACTTTCTTTACTGGAAAATATGCCTTCCCTTTTCATCTTCTGTCTTTTGCAAAGTGGACGCCTAGGGTTTCTGGAGACATTTCATCAGTTTCGAGGTGGGAGATTGCATCATTGCTTTCAGCCGTACCATTTCAGTCTCTCTTTCTGGCGCTTGCAGGCTTATCCAGGTTGTCAATAAAATGCTTGCCTTTTTGTCTGAATGTTTAAATATTGCAGTGTAATCATCTGGAAAGATTAATAAATCATCTGGCATCGAGATTTGATCTATGTTCTGTAGTTTTTGTGCATCTAGTATTTTATTTTATTTTTCCAGTCATTTCTATGCAAAATCGCAAATTCTTCTTTTAGTGCAAAAACACCAAAAAATAAAAAATACAAAAAAACAAACAAAACTCAGTATTCTCAGACAGTGTGAGGGTTGAGAGACACCTGGTCTCTTACAGTGGTATTAGAGCACAAAATTCCTGCCATCCTGTGCTTTTTCAGTCAGAAGTGTGTTTTTTCGATGCTTTTTCATGAGTAGAGATATCATTTTCTACAGTAAGGGTAGAGGAACAGGCAGAGTTGAGGATTGGACAGGTCCACCTATTCCTGAAGGTGAGACAGTATCAGAGGTTCTGGGTATTCACAGATCTAGTTCCAACAGCAGTGAGAACAGTGTCACAACACTGATGGCAGATCGTGAGATTCCTGCAGAGACGCATAGGGATCTAGGGAAAGAGCATGCCGAAGGTGATATTACTGATGAGGAGTTCAGACACAGGCATGATAACATGATGGACATGATGTCACAGTTGATGGGCACGATGAGGCAATATACTCCATCCCAACCGCACTATATTCAGATAGGGCAGACGAGCAGGATTGCAGGCATGGACCAGCCTTTGGTATCAGCACCGCAACAGTCATCACCTATCTATCATGAGCATAGGCCTGGACAACCTACATTCATACTTAGAGAGACACCACCTTCGACTTCGGAGGCAGGGCAACAGGGTCATCATCAGGAGTTTCAGCCACACAATGGCATGTCAGTGGCAGATGTGACTAGATTTCATGGTGAGTATTTGTCATTAGCACCTGAGATCAGGCAGGCTTTGACTTTTCATGAGTTTATGGATGTGCATAAACCTAGAGGGGGAGGTAGATTTGACCGCAGAGCTCCTTAGCATCAGTAGCCATAGCCATAGGTGAACAGAGATTTACAGTATGCAGTCAGCAAGATTACCTTGCCTTACTTTGACGGTTTTGATAAGAGTTCAACAAGGTCTTGGGTACAGAAGTTAGACAAGTACCTATCATTGAGACCTATGCAGGAGGACGAGGCCATTAAGTTTGCCACACTGCATCTTGACGGGTTGGCGCATGATTGGTGGCATCATGGCATGTACACACTTGGGCATCATGCAGTTACTACTTACCAGGAGTTCACCAGCAGGCTCATAGAGCGCTTCGACAAGAAGGATCCAAAACTCTACTTCAGGGAGCTAGCTCAGCTCAGACAGCCAGGTAGTTTGGATTCCTACGTTGGTGACTTTCAAAGAGTTACAGTCATGGTGACAAGCATTTCAAAGAGGAGATTTGTTATTCTCTTCGTCGAGGGTTTGATGGAGCCTATGAGAGGTTGGGTCAAGGCATTTGATCCTCCTACTCTTCAGGAGGCCATGCGGAAGGCAAGGAGTATGGAGCTTTCTGCTCCAAAGAAACAATTTCAGCCTAAAACAAACACCTTGCCTATTGAGGAGAGTCATACACCAGTTGCAGAACCAAAGAAGAAAACAACAACAAGAATTGATGATGCAACTCGTGATGAATTGAGGAGGAAACAACTTTGTTATTGGTGTAGAGAACCTTACAGCAAGGAGCATGATTGTCCTTTGAGACCAAAGGGCAGAGCCAACCGCACCATGTGGGTTTATTATGAAGATGTTGAGTTTGAGGATTCAGACCAGCAGGCTGTTTCAAAACATGCAAAGGCCGGGAATGCCTCTATAGAGTTTGGGCCCGATGCCAACTTGTCCTCGTTGGTATTATCTGCTAGTGTACGGGATGATTCATTCAGGTTCAGGGGATTAGTGGATGGACAGCGATGTATTGCGATGCTTGACACCGGAGCCACACACAATTTTATTGATGAGAGCTTCGTCAGCAGATGCAGACTCCAGACAGAGGACTTCGCTGGATTTAGAGTTCGGGTGGCAGATGGATATACCCTCACTTGCACTCGACGAATTTGTAATCTCACCCTCATGTTGAATGATTATGAGTTGCATGCAGATTTTTATGTCGTCAACCTGGGCGGGATGGATTTAGTGTTGGGTATGAGATGGTTTCAAGACATTAGTGTGTTCACCCTCAACTTGCCTAAAATGGAGATGAGATTTGAGGTACAGGGCAAGAAATATGTGTTGAGGGGGATTACAGATGGGAGCCTACGTTCTATCGCTCTCGTTAGTGGGAAGAGTGATGATAGTGTTTGGGATCCTACTTGTGCACTGGGATTTCAGACTTAGCTTTTGGAGGAGTTTCAGAGTGAGTAAACAGTGCAAAGTGTATATGGGTTCATGTTTGATCCGCATGTACACGATTTGTTTCAGATGCACAGTTCTGGTATGCATGCGCTAGATATGTTGGATGACAGTATATCTCGTGCAGTTTTAGGGAGCAAGTGTTGCTTGCAGATTGACTTGCTTCCTCTTGAGTTTCTTGATCCTATGATAGACAGCATTGAGGTTGACAGGGGATGGCATTCCATTTCAGTTGATCAGTTGTGGGAGCTACAGGAGTCAGTTGTGGCTATCAGGGACATTAACCGACACTACCCTTGGGATCCAGGTGGTGTGGTGCATTTTTATTTGCAGACATTGCTTGGGGACAAGCAATTTCAGGGAGGGTGGACTGTAATGTCCCCGTTTTAGCTGACGTTTGTTGAGGAGTGAGCCTATCAATTTGACCCTCGTAGGCTGACAGTTTTGATTTGAGGGTTGTCCATGGCAGTTATCCAGAGTTCAAGACTTCACTCCAGCCATTGATTCAGGTTTGGGCCTTGGCAGAGTGATTTTTAGACACTTACTATTTATAGTAAGTCAGGCAAACAGGGGTTACTATTTTTGGCAGGGCACTTGGTTCAGTTGGTCAGTTCAGTTTCGACCCAGTTTGACAGTTTGATGAGCAAACGAATAAGGGAGCATTTAATAATAATTAAATAATTATTAGTATGACTTTATATTATAAAGTCATTTTAAGTGAAATATTAAAATATTAATTAATGGCGAATTATAAAGTATTTAATACTTTATAATAGTGAAGTAATATTAATATTAAATGAGTATTTATTACTCATTTAAAAAGGACGCCATTTATTAATGAAATTGCCTAAGTTCAAAAGAGGCGAATTATTATATTGTTAAATGCAATTAAGCTGATTTTTGAGAAAGGGTCGAACTTTTGAGGAAAAGATATATATTTCTCTTCAAGGCAAATCAAACTCATTATTGATGATCATTCGAATTTGTTATCTTTTCTCTCTGAGAGCATTGTGGTTTGAGAAACTAGGGTTTCTGCAAATCAACAGGTTTTGAGGAACGTTACCTCTTCAAGATCTGACATACTGAGACTGTGAAATATCAGTTGAAGATTGTCAAACAAGGTGACTTCATTCAGAGGTTGCAGTTGTACTTACTAGAGTAATATCATAAGGGTTTTTGACAGAGAATTATTCATCTGAGCAATAAGGCGACTTATCTATTCTTGATTTGGAATCTGGCACATTCTTCTAGGAGGGCCGTACTTATTTAATGCTGCTGGTTGGGCTGTACTTTTGTACCAACAAGGTCCGTACTTTCTTTATTGGAAAATACGCCTTCCCTTTTCATCTTCTGTCTTTTGCAAAGTGGACGCCTAGGGTTTCTAGAGACATTTCATCAGTTTTGAGGTGGGAGATTGCATCATTGCTTTCAGCCGTACCATTTCAGTCTCTTTTTCTGGCGCCTGCAGGCTTGTCCAGGTTGTCAATAAAATGTTGCCTTTTTGTCTGAATGTTTAAATACTGCAGTGTAATCATCTGGGAAGATTAATAAATCATCTGGCATCGAGACTTGATCTATGTTATGTAGTTTTTGTGCATCTAGTATTTTATTTTATTTTTCCATTCATTTCTATGCAAAATCGCAAATTCTTCTTTTAGTGCAAAAACACCAAAAAATAAAAAATACAGAAAAACTAACAAAACTCAGTATTCTCAGACAGTGTTCGGGTTGAGAGACACCTGGTCTCTTACAAAGGAGATCTCTTCTCTTCATTTTATCATCTCTTGTCTACACTATCGTTATGCTGCCGACATGGTGAGTGAATTGCTTCGAGGAATGCATACCTCCTAGCCTTGGCTTGAATCCTTGCTTGAAAGATAGCAACTAGTTGAGATATTGCTGTTCTTAATCCTTGAGAGCAGATTGAGCACATTGTAGTTGAGTTTTCTTGCATTTCTGTTAGTTTTTGGTGTTGCTGGTCTAGTATAGCTGATTGATGTTTTTGCTCACAAGTCATGAAATAAAAATTATCTTGTTCTGGGTATTGGCTAACTGAGTTTCCTTGCTTGAGGTGCCCCTTCTTGGTAATTTGTAGATTTTAATATTAAGAATTGGATTTATGGCATGAAAATCGCCCTTATTAGAGGGCCGTACCTTTTGGAGCATGCATTTGGGTTTGTGCAAATTAAAATGAGTCTTTTTGAGGGTGTTTAATCATTGGGATTTGGGATTTGGGCGCCATCATTGTTAGAAGCATTTGAATTCATTATTAGGTCATTTGGGGGTGTTTAGAGTGTTTGGTGAGCATTTTAGTGAAGTTCTGGGTTGCTGGTCTATGCACTTTCAGTCAATGTTCAGTCATATCAGATTGTAGGAGTTTAGGTTTTGAGTTGTATTTTCAGTCTTGCTAAGTCTTAGATGTTTGGAGAAATAATCTGCAGTTGTGGCATTGAGTTGAACATTGTAATACTTGGTAATTTGCAGATTATTTCACTGTAAGGCTGCAAATAGTAGTACTATTTCAGTCATCTAATTCTGCAATTACTTAGTTTTCTTTTAGCAGCAAACATTAACAATCTTTGGACAGTTTACCGCCAGAGAAGGCAAATGAACAAACACTCTTAAGCTCTTGGATGGTTTACCACCAAGAAAGAGAATGAACACTTTGTTATTTCATGTAATTGCTCCCGTTGAATAAGTGGTTGAGTTTACTTCTTTTAGTTCCTCTTCGCTCCCGCTGAATAAGTGGTCGAGCTTTCTTTTCAGTATTGTATTAATTAAGCACTAATGATCCTCATAGCCATGTGTTAGCACCTCACCCACGTTAGCACTTCACTCACCTCGGGTCTTGAGTGCACATTCTTGGCATTGGGTTACCCTCCAGCATTGTAATCTTTCAGTTGGTACTGACGACCCTCAGCGCCATATGCTCACACCTTGCCCAACATTGGGATCCTGGTGTACATTCTTGGCATAGGGTTACTTTCCAGTAGTGTTTGGTTTTGGGCTAACCTTAATGGGTGCTTGTTACTTTGTAATTGCTATCAAAAAATTGAAAAAAATTGGGTCGGTTCTTTACATTCATATTTCTACAATTGCCATCCTTGAATATTGTTTTTTTTAGCACATGGTCTGAGTCACTAGGAGACTCTAGTAATCATTGATATTTGCATGATGACTCATCCTCATATCCACATAAGAACATGGTCGTAGTCAGTAGGAGACTCTAGTAATCACTGATATTTACATGACAAATCATCCTCAAACCACATAAGCAAATGGAATATATATATAGATTTGGTGGTGTAACTAGGTTTTATAATTGGTTTCTTTTTAGGACCCATTTACACCTAATTAGATAAGATTACTCAGGACATTTTCTTTTTGTGTCTCAAGTCATATGATTATGACAAGTCCTATGTTGTCCTATGTCTCATGTTTTCCTATATATACAAGGATTTTCTATATAATTTTTCCTATTGTATCTTGTATGTATTGTACCATTATTGGGATATAACGTTTTTCATTGCTTCTATTTTGTGTGGAAGGTTTTTTGGTGTTGCCATGTGTTTCTATTCTTGTGAGTCCTTTTGGTGATTTTAACATTTATTTAAGCTTTTAATCTACAAGCCCTTCTCTTTTTTTGGGATATTCTACCAAGAAGTTTCATATGGTGTATCCTCGGTTAGATTTGATCTCATGGCTGAGTCTATCCAAATTTGTACGAATCAATTGAAAATTTGATAGGGTTTTGTCATAGTCCCCTAGAGGATTATTTTTAGGCCCTAATTCTTGATGTATGACATCCCTATCGGTCATATCACTCATCCTATTTCTATAGAGGACAAACTGTTGGAATATGTTGTCATTGATGTCAAAAGCACAAGGTCGTTAAAGGTTGTCATTGATGTCAAAGGTAAGAAGACATGTCATTAATGTCAAATGGGTTGGCGAAAGGCCACTAATCAATGTAAAAGATCTTATAGTTCAAGAATGATGCTAAGATGGAACTCCTAGTCTGAGATTGTTAGCACATTGTCGTTGATGTCAAAGGCATGATGAAAAATCAATATAAATCAATGATAGATTTGAAGTATATATATGCTGGCCAAAAATCAGTGATAACATAGTGGCTGATCTCCTTGGTATTAGCACCCAAGTGGAGGATACAATTTTTGCTTAAAATGTGTTAATCATATTTATCAAGTTTACTTATACTAGTCAACCTAGTTGACCTCCATAAACTATGCCCATGTTTTTATGCAAGACAAAACAAATATTTATATCAAATTTTGTGGCCAACTTCATTGGAGTTTAAATCATATGCAAGGTTTGATTACGACCGACTTCAAAGAGAGGTAAAAGAAAATTAAATAAGTTTAATTGCTATTGTGAAGGCCAACTATAATAAACCCTATCGCTATGGCCGACCCCTCTCCATATGTTGGTGCCTTCAGTAAGGTTTGAAATAAATTAAGTTTATTAAAGATATCCAACCTCCTTCATGAAGCAACACATCCCTTATGATGAGGCACTTTGAAGGGTATATATAAAGGGTTGTTTGAAGCATAGCAGCAAAAATCTTTTGGGGAAATAATTGGCAAACCAAAAGTATAAGATTTTTTGAAAAAATTGAGAAAAAATGGGGAAAAAGTCGGATTTAAATAAAACCTAAAAAATTGTAGAACAAGAGATAAAAACTTTTTTTTTGAAATTGAAAGGCATTTCCATAGCATAGAGATATAGAGAGCAAATAAAATAAAGAGTTTAAGTATTGAATTGTAAAAAATAGATTTTTGTAGTTTATATTCATATCGCTAATTACATTGCATTGCACATCTTTCAAACTCAAAGCTTTACTTCACATTGCATAACTAATAACTAGATCCTCATAGATGATAAAATTTCAATTACAATATAGTTTTTACAAAGTCAACCTAAGCAGTTATGCAATTGCTTCATATTGCATAACTAATAACTAGGAGCAGTTGCCAATTGCATTTGCTTGTCATGGCATTCCATGAGACCACATTTCTTTGAGGCATTTTTTCAAATAGTTCATTGGCTTGTCTATGCTACCACAATTTTCATACATGTCTACCAAAGCATTTTATCAAACAGTTCACTGCCTTGCTGCTATGGCTAAAAGTTTTGTTTTTCATGGCATTCCATCACCATGTAATGTCCCCTTCTCATTAGTGATCAGTTCAGTAGCTCATCAGCCTATTCCGGAGGCTTGTAGGCTCGTTGAGGTGAAATCAGGGTTTCCTTGTTTGGAGGTTTGTGACATTTCTCCGAATTTACTATTTTTAGTAAGTTCTAATTTTGGCAGTGGTTCCGTTGGCAACACTTTAGTGTTCTCTTTTTGTTGGAGCAGTTGAGTTATTCGGTTTTGGCTTTAAAACAACAATATTTGGAGAAATTATTTAATTCAAGGCAATTAATGTTATGGTTTTAATTTGACCCCTTGGCCTAATCAGATGACTTTAAGTTGTGTTTAAAACGTGGTCATGAAGGGGGATGCCACATGGAGTTATGTCATGTCCCTGATTTGGAGCAATAAGGAGAAATCATTAAGTTAATTATTTGTAAGGTTTTCCAACATAAGGTTTGGTTTTCCAGTGCCGGGTTTAGTTTTCCAGCGTCTAGTTTGGTTTTCCAACGTCGGGTTTGGTTTTCCAACATTTGGTTTTCTAGCTTCTGGTTTGGTTTTCCAACGTTTAGTTTTCCAGCGTCACGTTTGGTTTAAATAAAGTGACAAACAAATATTATATTATAAAGTCACTTAAATAAAATAATACTTTATTCTAGAAGCTTCTTGGAGATGGGTTGAAAAAACTATATAAGAAGCTCATTGCTTGTCATTCAAGCACACTTGGATTTTATTACTTCTTACATACTTGCGTGGTAGAAAGAGAGCTTGAATGCTTTCATTGCCTGAGGGTTTGAAGACTCTAAGGTACCGGTTTCGGTTGTGAAAGATCAACCCTAGTTGGAGTTGTTGAGAAATCCATCCAGGGTTTCTACAGGTGCTTCATTGGAAAGATTCGACAGGTGCAATAGCTGTTGTATTATTGCCCTAGCTAAACTGAGTGCAGTAGCTGTTGTATTATTGAACTTTTGGAATATTGAATTGACGCAATTGCTGGATTATAATTGCATTTTCGGAGGTTCACCTATTATGCAGTAGTTGAGGTATTATTGCATATTGTTGGTTGAGAAGTTTACTACAGCAGTTGATGTATTGCTAAGTTGGTTATTTCATTGAAGAGGAAAATATTCATCACCTTGGTGAATCGATTTGGAGAAGGATTACATTATTGTTTGGCAAAGACAATATTGGCAGATTTTGTTGAAGAATTTCAGTCTCTTGGAGGGACGATTTTGCTTGAAAAGGACGGCTTTAGTGAAGGTTTCGACTTCATCAATTGTTGGCATACAAAATCTATATTTTGTTGTTAAGCTGGGCGCACTTGGGAAAAGGACGATTTTGAGGAAAGCGGTATCTAAAAATCTGAATAAATTCAAGGAAGGTTGCTGGGTAGTAAGGAGCCATATTGCATCAATTTGAAGGACAAAGGCAATCATCTCAAGGGAATTCAAATTATTTCATGCTGGCAGCAATAATATTACATGTTCCTCATTTGCTGTTGTATTGCATTTTAGAATAATAATTTCATATAGAACTTACTTGCTGACTTAATTAGCATGATGGCATCATTGTAATCACATTCATGATATAGCATAAGAATGCATTTGTAATGCTGTTTTGTACACAGCAGATTGGTTCTATAGTTTTAGTCACAATCCATGTGAAGGGAATAGTTGAAATACATATGCTCTAGGTTTGATTGCATTTCATATTCAGTTGTAAACACTTTCACATCTTTGGAATATCATATTGGATATATAAGGAGTTTGGCTGCAAGTTGTATGACAAAATGTCTTATGGCTGTAGTAGCTCATTTGCATAGTTAGGATTCATGCCAAGTGTTTGACTAAATGATTAGCAGCTGTAGATGACTATTTCAGTCAATAGTTGCATGGCAAATGTTTGCATTAATGTCATATTCCATTTCAATTTATATGGAAACACTAGTATGCATGCCAAGTGTTTGTGAAATTGTCCCTTGGCTGTAGGTTTACATTTTACATCAGCATTTCATCTATATGCATCTGAAAATACATAAAGAAAGTGCATATCATCTTAGGTATTTGTTTAGTGGTCTTAGCAATCCTTTTTCAAGCATTTTACATTATTGGCAAGCATCAAAAACACACCTACAACAAACTGAAACTGAGAACAGCAATTAAAGGGTTGACAAGTGAAGTGTTTGTCAAAAATCCCTTGAGGCAAACTTAGGCCAGATTATAAGGGAATTTTCTGGAGTGGTTTAAGGAGTGCGAACATTGACATTTTGGTCTATCCTTCTCCTTTAAGTGAAAGATCCTAAAGAGTTAGAAGGTCATAGTGCCAAGATCCTTGTTTTGCATTTTGGTAACCCTTAAGATTTTCCTTAAGAGCTAAAAAGTAGATAAGAAGTTGCAATGGATATTATAGTGGTATCAGAGCTAAAGTTCTTGCTAGCTTGTTTGGTAGAATTGAATTGGTATCGTCTATTCATTTCCATATTAGAATTTCAGTTGAACACCATGGCTACTCTGAGGGAACCTTTCAATGAAGAAGAAATCTTTTCGGAAATTTATGAAAATTATAAGGCATTGGGAGCAAACTTTCGTGCTTAGATTTCATTTGATGATTACATGGACCTTAGTGTTAAATATGATCGAAGATTGCAACATGCATTTAATTTCACAAGAAGGTTGGTTGAAGAAAAAATTGAGAGGTTCAAGGAGCAGTTGACTACTGAAGAGTTGATATAAGTTGGATTACAGGTTCCATCTTCTCTTTAGGAGGATAGCATGTCATTAGTTGATGGTTCAATTAAGCAGGATGATGATGAGTACATGGAGCAACATGAGTCCTCTTGTATTTGGACACCTACTCAGGGCGTTGGTGATGATTTTACAGATGGGAATAGCACTATCCCAACCCCCGATCAACATGAGTGCATTGAAGACTTTGTAGAAAAAGAATATCAAGTGCAATTAGAATCTTCTTCATGTGAAGAAGAAGCTACTCGTACACCCCATAGTTTGCATAGTTGGGGAAACCAGTTGAAGGTAAATGTGGATGAGATTGTGGCAGCCTTATCTCATCACGAAAAACTATATAAGCTGATTGAGAATCATCTTTGGACGGTTCAGGGAGTTGATGTAGAGTCTTCTTAGGATTTGCAGGCAATCAAAGAAGGTATGGGAACATTGAAAACAAACTACTTGCACCTTCTTTCAGATCAAGATCACCTTCTCAATCTCGTTGAGGTTTATTCAAATGCTTTGAGAAGGAAAGAAGATGAGGTAGATAAGCTTTCTCATGAGCTTATGGTTACCGGCAATTCTCTGAAGAACACTTAGTTAGCTCTTTAGGAATCAGAGGTTCATATGGACAAGCTCTGCGTGGAGTCGAGTTTGGCTTGAGATTCATTATGTTCAGCAGAGGCTTAGTCGCCTATAGAAGCCAAGACATAGGAAGAGGTAGCGTGACATCTCCTAGCTTTCACATTTAGGATACAGATGCAACACCTCTTGTGATGGTTAGGCAAGAGGAATTTGTTGGTGATAGATGCATGCTTGAGTTACTATTTGACTTCAGTCTATGGTTTCGAGTTAGGGGTGAAGACAGTTGTAATCCAGCTTTAGCATGGGTTCTATCTCATACTTCATTGGTTGATGATAGTACTACTTTGAGGACAACAACAGTTGAGATGGATGGCGGGAGTTGAGATTGTCACTTTGGTGTTAAGGGGCAAATTGATGATGAACTCTTATCATCCCTTGACAGTAGAGGTACTCTTTGCTCCATCATGGATATGATTCACAGGTTGTGTGGTGCTGTTTTGACTTATACCAACAGCTTGTCGGAGCTTGGCATGTGCTTCTATGCACCTAAGATTGGCATCTTTCACATCTGCAGGAGACCTCCTGGTGTAGGTTGGATTTTTGATGATATAGACACATCAGTCTTGGCTGAAGGATCGAGCGTAATTGATGATTTGAGCACAAAGCTCTACATCAGTACATTTGAAATTGACATTGGATAGTCTTCTAAGAAGAAGACAGGTTGCACATTAGACCTTGATGTTGTTCCAGCTTCTCTTCAAGTAGTAGATGGCATTTAGGATGACATTCTTCTCACTCCTAGAAGTGAGACAGGACACTTGCAGTTGCTTGGTGGGAAAGGTTTTGATGATGTCATTGTGAGACCAACTCATCCTACTTTGAGTTGTGAGTCTTCTTCTAAGGATGGTGTTGTGACCTTTTTCACACATTGCCTCATTCAAAATGGGGACCCCCTAATTTTTGTTTCGTTCGGGTCTTTTGGCTTGGGTCTTTCGGTCTGTCTCTCTCTGTCGGATCTTTCCGTCTGGTAGTGTATTTACCATTTGACCTAGGTTTGAATTTTGGCTAAGTCTGGAGGGCTTCTCAATGAATTAGGGTTTATATTCTCCAGATAACTATAAGGTCAAATTGAGTTGGCTAATCTATTTCTGAGTTTAGCACTGCTGTTAGGATACTTCCAGCAGGCTCCCTCTGAATTTTCACTGAATTTTGCCAATTTTCTATTTTTAGAAAGTGTCAATTTAGGGTTTTGTTTTCTTGGGACTTTCACGTTCTGACAGCTGCATTGCATTTCGAGCACTTTGAACTCATCACTGGCCAAATTTGAGCAGAAATGGACAAGTTGCTATTTTTAGCAGTCCTGCATTTGGAGGCAGATTTCAGGGTTTGCATGTTAAACTTTCATATGCATGTCTGGGGATTCTTTGTGGGTTTTGCAGTGATATGACATGCAAAACGGGACGACAACTTTCAGTGCTAAGCCTTCGGAGGCAAACATTAGGGTTTGCATGCAGGTTTTCTCAGTGCATGTGGGCATAATCTTTCTGGGTTTTCCAAGAGCTCCGCAATGGTGTAACATGCAAACAAAATTGGTCACTTTTTAGAAACTTGCTATTTTTAGCCAGTACTTGCATGTTGATGAATTTTCTAGGTTTTTCAAGATCTCTCAGGCAGTGTGACATGCAAAATCATCTGACAGCTGGTTGATCACCTTTTTAGCAATTTACTATTTTTAATAGGTACACTTCAGTAGCTGCCTGGCGCTTCAGAATCATGAACATAGTGACATGCAACGGAAATAGAGTTAAAATGAGGTCATTCAAGGCACATGCAAGGAAAATTAAGGTTTCAGGCTTCGGGACTCAAAGTTAGAGGTCAAACGTCAAAATTTCCAAAACTGAAGTATCCCACCATGATCAGCATCTTCCAAGGAGTCCACTGGTAAAATTTGAAGACAAATGGAGCACTTACTATTTATAGTAAGGCGCTCCTAAAACAGGCTATAAATAGAAAGTTGGCATCAGGTGCTAGTGTGAACGGGCAAGCTTACTAATGTGGAGCACGACATTCAAATTTCAAGTCGAACGGAGTTGTGGAAGTCTCAAGATCAAGTAGCTGCTATAAATAGTAAGCCACTTCAGAAACATGCCAGAAATAGCAGGTCAGCGCGAGGCGTCAACATGAACAAGTCAAGGTGATGAGGACCCCATGGCGCAAATTCCAAGTTAAACGGAGTTGCAGAGAATGGAAAATCAAGCACTTACTATTTTTAGCAGGCTGGTACAAAGGAATTAGGGTTTCCTAAATTCAAGGGCAAAACACGAAAGTCATGTAAATGTAGCATCCAGCCACGACCACCACACTTCAGGCATTCAGCACGTGAAATTTGAACTCATTCTGAGCAGGTGCTATTTTTAGTAAGTTGCTAAAAATAGCAGGTACAGGCAAACATCAGGCACCAGCAACACAACCACATCCCGAGGTTCGAAACAAAGCAAAAATCAAGCTTTCTGGAGCTAAAAATCAGATTAAAATGCAAAATTTGAAGAACTTTCTAAAAATAGCAAATTAGGGCAGGCCAAGGTTAGCATGACCAAATCACCACAAATTGGGCAAGGAGCATGAAATTCACTAAAATTGATAAATTTTCAAGTCTAGCCAGTGAAAAACGCCATTAAAGCTGAAGGTTGATGAAAATTCTCTAAGCACTTCAAATTTGAAGCTTGATACTTCTAATGTGCCTTAAGAGGAAGATTGGGGCCTTGAAATTTTCTAAGGCAATGAAATTTGAAGCTCACAAGCCCAAATGCGCCTTAGGGAGAAGAGGGTGAGCTGGAAAATTTCTAAGGATTTTAAATTTGATGCTCCAAGGGCTAAATGCGCCTAGGATTGCGGAGATGACATAGAAATTCTCTAAGTATTGAAAACTAGAAGTTGCCCACCCCAAATGCGCCCAAGGTCATGAGAAGAAAAGCTTTGAAAATTTTCTAAGCATAAAAAACTTGGAGTAGAGGGGGTGAAATGCACCCCAAACTTAGAGAAAGCCTTGGAATACTCTAAGTCATGCAAATTGAAAGAAGACCCTCTCAAATTTGCCCCCAATTTGAAGTTCAACCTATGATATGCGCCCTTGGAAAATGACATTGGAAATTCGCCTAAGTGTTCAAAATTTGAACAAGACCCCCCCCCCTAAATGTGCCTTTGACTTGCATGAAGACTTAAAATTTTTCAAGTGTGACAAATTTGAAGTAGGCACACTCATATGCGCCTTGAAAGAAGAAGGAGCTTAAAATTTTTCTAAGTGCCTAAAACTTGAAGCTCCCCATGGTAAATGCGCCCAACAAAGGAAAGGTGTTTAAAGTTTTCTAAGAGTCAAAGTGAAAGTAGGAGGTCCTAAATGCACCCTTGAACTTGAAGTTGGCTGAAAATCTTCTAAGTGTTGCAAAGTTGGAAGCTCATCCCTCCAGATGTGCCTAGACTTGGAGGAAGCATTGAAAATATCCTAAGGCGTAAAAATTGAAAGCTGACCTTATGAAATGCGCCCTTGCAAGTTGAGAAGGCAAGAAATTTGACTAAGGCAAACAAAATGAAAGCATAAGGGGTTATTTGCGCCTAAGGTAAGGGGTTGCCTCAAAATTCTTCTAAAGTGGAACCTTGGCCCTCCAGAGGCGCCTAGACTTAGAGGAGCTCATATGCGCCCAAGCCTTTGAAAAATAATCTAAGGCATTCGAAATTTGAAGCTTAATACCCCATATGCGCCCTAGCAAGGAAAGGGGGTAAAATTTTACCAAGTGTCAAAAATTGGAAGTATGACTATGTCATATGCACCCAAGGGGCTGAAGATGCACCACGAATTGGAAATAGAGGCCTCCATGTGCGCACAACTATGGAGAAGGTATATTGAATATTTTCTAAGTGTATAAAACTGAAAATACAACCTCCTAAATACGCCTTGGTGGAAAGTTAGAGTTAGAGATTTGGCTAAGTCATTTTAAATTGGAGTCTCCAGATACGCTAAGAAGAAGTTAAGGTATAAAATTTTTCTAAGGAAAATATTAAAAAGTGAAAGCCCAAGGGTTGATTTGCGCCTTGGTTAGAAAGGGGAATAAAGTAAATATTAAATATATTAAAATTAAATGTTCCCCCCACTTAATTGCGCTTGGCATGATATACAAAAAATCAAAGGATTTTTTAAAAAAAATTTGAAGGCACTTAAAATTTTCCTAAGGCATTTGGAAGTAAATTAAATTTGCTCTAGACAAATAAATTTTTGCCCGTGCTGGAGAAATTTATAAAGGCAATTAAAATTTAAAATAATTATTTTCCAAAGTTAAAAATTAAAATCCCCCTTCGTTTGGACACATAAAATTTTAAAGTCAGGAGATTTTAATCACGGGGAAAATTTATTTTGGACAGAAAATAATTTTTGCCTAGGCGTTTTAAAACGCCAGAGCTTACGATGATTTTCCTAAGGCACTGACGAGATGAAAATAAAATTTCTCAAAGTGAAATTAAATGGTGTCAAAATTAAATTTAAATAAAATATACGCCATTTTGAAAAGGATGATATTTTAATACTGAAGTAAATTTTAATAAGTTTCTTGAAATTACTTTAGTCAACTGGCAGTCGGGAGGGAAATTTTAAATTCAAAACAAGGAAAGAATTTCCCAGATTAGCAAATTTCTATGACGACTGAATGGTGGCTAGGAATATTCTCTCCTAAAATTGGAAAATTTCTAAGTCATGATGAAGTGAATTAATTGCATTTGCTAAAACAGGCACCAGCTTTCAATTATAAAAACTTCGAAGTTTTTCATTTCTATTCACAAAATTGCAGAGCTGGGATTTGTGCTGGAGAGCTAAAAGTGATTGTTGAATTGTGAGTTGCTGAAGAGAGGAATTTTTGAAGTTGGATTATTTTTCTGAGTTGCCGAAGTTGAGAAATTTAAGTTGCCGAAGTTGAGAAATTTATTTCTTTGAAGTGCTGGAAGTTGAAACTGCTGAAGTTGCTGAAATTATCGTGGCTGCAAGTTAATCCAAGAGTTTGAAGTTTTAAATTTCGGAGTTTTAAATTTCTCGAGGTTTGGAGTTGAGGTTTTACTTCTGAAGTTATTTGTTTTATTTTCTTTTCGCAGCCAACTCCATTTGCCAGCCATCTCACGAACTTTTTTTTTTTTTAAAGTTTGAATTATAATGTATGCTTGCTTTTTTGTTTTGTAGATGGCTGAAAGTAGAAGAGGTGATGTTGCTGGAACGAGCAAGGCTGGAGCCAGAGCTGGAAATGTTGAAGCTGGCAAAGAAAATGCTTCCAGACAGCCTATTATCAAACAATTGAAGAAGTCCTTTATTCCGGAGTCCAATTTTGTTTCGAAGCTGGGAAGTCTAACGGACACCAACCTCGGTTCTTTCAACCTTGACGCCTTCAAGAGAAGAACATATGGGCAAGGTTGCAATCCTCCGACTGTGATTTCGCACAAGATTATGAGAAGTGGGTTGTATGCAGGTGCCGGTTTTCCACCAGTAGTTGTTCGGTGTCATGAGTTGATTATGGAATGTTGGAACTTCTATGATTTTGACCACCGAACGATTGTCTCTCCAGATGGCATGCCGCTGGCTAATTTCACACCTGACGCAATTGGCGAAGCATTCGGAATTCCAGAAGCAGATAAAATGTTATACAAGTCTAAGGAGAGGGCTGATAAGATGTATGCTACATCTTTCGATAAATGTGCGAAGAGGATTAATACCACATGGATGAGGAAGCCCAAGCCTCCTGGCGCCGAGTTGCCAAAGTAGATTATTTCAGAGGAGTTGAAGCAGGAGTACTGCGATCTCATCATGATGCTCATTCGAGTTAATGGTAGCCCACAAGCATATGTGTTTGAGCTGTGGATGTTCTTTTATATTAGCGTGGTACTTGAAGGAAAAGAGTATGTAGATTGGGCACAGATGATTAGTGATAACATTAATGAGTAGTTCAAGAATCTGAGGAGAACAAAGACGTTCTACATGAGCTCATATGTCATCTACATGTTGGCACGAATGACAAGATATAAGGGGCTAGCGTACCAGGAGCCGATTGGGTGTGGGTTTAATCAATTCAAGATTCATGAAGCATGCAGGCAATTACATTTGACGAGCACCTCTCACTTCAAGAGGGTGAATGACGCCTTCACAATGTATCTCACGAGGTCTCTTCAAGGGAGATTGCAGAAGAGAATATCTAAGGAGGCGCAAGAGTTGATCGAGCAGTACGGGTTTTGGTTTGTCCAATTCCCGAAGTTTACATACATAAGGCTGTCAGGGTTCCATTCCTATACCTTCCGACTACCAAGGTACCCCACTGACAGAATGGTGATGTTAGAAGTGTCTAGGCAACTCATTGCCTACGACAAAATTATAAAAAAGAAGAAGAAAGGAGGTTTGCAGTTTCCTATTGTCATGGGAAATTCAACCAAGTTGTGCTCTTCTCTGCAAGCAGCCAGGGAAGCGGAGGATGAATTGCA
The DNA here is from genome assembly GCA_007258455.2 of Sequoia sempervirens. NCBI lineage: Eukaryota > Viridiplantae > Streptophyta > Pinopsida > Cupressales > Cupressaceae > Sequoia > Sequoia sempervirens. Next base: position 69,393 of record VDFB02332164.1, read on the forward strand.
GTTTTATTGCCTCAGTCTCCACTCCAGCCGGCAGGACTTTGATCCTCGAGGGAAGATTGGAACTATACAGGGTGAAGAATACAGGCATAAGGCTCACTTAGAGGATTTTTGGGCAAATGCACAAGATGAAGGTGAAATTAGAAGAAGAATGTTCTCTAGATTGCCTCTTAAGCTAATTAGAGAGTGTGAGGTGGTCCAGGTTCCAGATCAAGTTGATGAAGATGCCAGACTTACACACCCAGACTACGAGTCAATAAAGAAGATGCCAATCCCACCACCAGATTGGGCTGAGCTAGAGATTACGGACTTAGACAATTTGTCTATGCCTGTCCTGACTTTCACAAGGAGTTGGGTGGATGGGCATGTTCACAGGCTCAAGAGAAGATCCATTGCCCTCTCGTACAATCTCATGGGCGATCGGAGGCCACCAGTGTCAGCAAAGAAGAGGAAACAAGTTGCTCAAGCTCTAGAGCCGCAACAGCAAGAAGAACCAATTCAGCCTGAACCTCAGAGATCAGAGGAGACATCGCCTACTCAATTGTTGGCTCAATCCTCCGGTGTGCATGAAGTCTCGATGTTTGCAGACCAGAGGGCTAGAGTGAATGAGGAGCCAGAAATTGGAGAAGTCAATCAACCGTTATCTGAAGAGCTTGATAGTCATAGTGCCTATGCTCCTGAGGGTGCTGATCGGCCAGAAGAAGGGGAAGAAACGGAGATAGACATTCGCGTCGATTGTGCACTTGAGGCAGCCTTTGAGGAGGAAGATATTGCGGAGCTTGACGTCTGGGGTTATGAAGAGGATAGCCAGCGTGTGGAGACAGATGAGCCTCGGCCAAATGTTGCTCCAGAGGAGGAGGTTCATGAAGTTGAGGCAACAGAGGAGTAGCCTCTTATTATCTATAGCACTCAGCAGAATGCTTTAAATTGGCTCTCACGCGCTATAAGGAGAGATCAGGAGGATGACACTGACCCATTGGTAGAAATGGAGGAGCTCCTGAATAGAACAAGTGGGACACCCAAAAGGAAGAGAGCCAGAAAATATTCCCGAATGGAAACAAATGAGGCTGGTTCGCGGACTTTCCATGTTGCCGTTCCGAGGGAACACTATGATCTAGGTGATGTGATGCCTGAAAACTATACAGTCACTACGATTGAATTAGGGTGTCCTTCCGGAGCTCAGGTTGTTGAGGAGGCAGAAAATTCCTTCCAGGTGCTGAGGGATAGAATGGTACGAAAGGAGGAAAAGTATAAGAGATTGAAGGAGCATAAGGCATTAGTTGGATATGTGCGGCATCTAGTGCATTCGTGTGCTCAAGAGAACCCAGTAGTAGAGCTTCCACCTGAGCTGCCACAGGAGTCAATTAGTGGACTCGAAGAAATGAGGAAGGCTATTCAAGAAGGAGATAAGTGGGTAGGCGGCGTCCATGCTAAAGCTGAGAAATTCATGGCTGATCTTGTCTCCTCTTTTCAGAGTGCTTCTGGTATCCTCTCGCGCTTGGAGAACATTAAGCGGGCTTGGGGTGACACTCATATATTCCAGGACAAGACTATTCCTCGCCTGGTTGCTTTGATGTGCGTACCCATGCAGACTTTGGTTGATGAAGGGGTGATTGAAGCCGGCGATAGATATGACTTTCTTGGGTGGCATTCGGCTGCGTTCACTAGCAAAGGCTTCTTCGACATGGCAGCGGCAGAGTCATCTAAAATCATAAGAGCAATGAGAAATATTCATGAGGGCATCCTCAATACACTGGAGGCGTTCTCCAAGAGACTAACTCCCGAGGAGGTAGAAGTTGATGGATTGAAAGCGAGGTTGTAGCCGTTTTTCTCGGAGATGAGGGGGTTTGCTCAGCTAGACTTTGAGAACATCTCCACATTTTCAGCTATCATTCAAAGCACGCAGGAGTCCATTGAGGGTTGGAGAAAATCTTGTGACAGACAGGAGCAAATGGTCGCCATCCTCGAATATTAGCTCAACCTTACTCTAGCGATTTCAGAGCAAGAAGTGTATTCAGTACTGGCCCGGTTTGTAGCTTACGCGGTCAAAGAGAAGAGCAATGGAAAAAAATTCATGGATGAGAATCTTGTGGAGGGATAGTGGGCATTAATTGCCCATAGTGGTCAAGGAGGAATATGCTATTTTTGAGATCATTAATGACGCCACTCCACCTTCTGGCGGTTTTTAGGGTAAATCTTGTCTAGGGCTGAGGTGGCTCGATCTGAGCCGTCCATTGTAATTTGATCTGGACCATTCATTGGATTGGCCAGCTATATAAAGGGGAGTCCCCTCATTTGTACACTAGTTAGTTAGACATCAGATCAGACTAGAGAGTAGACATTTTGCTAGAGCATAGAGAGATAGTTAGAGTTAGAATAGTTTCATTGCATTGTTTGAAGGAGAAGGGGAATTCTCCCTCTGAGAATTTTGTAAGAAATTGTTACGAAGGCTATCATAATAAAAGAATTTCATTGATGGTGAACTCCACTTTTGTCATGAAAAGTTTGTGAGGTTTCTTCTTCCTTCGACTTCAAGTAGGATTTGAATTAGAGTAATTTTCATGCAAGTAGTTAATTATGAGTGGTTGTGTTTGATTTAAGTGAGCTTCATTAATCCATACCACTAACAAGCTTACTGATGGTAAGTTTGTCCTGCGTGGTCAACTGGAATACCTTTTAGATTTAACTTCGATCAAGATTCATGTGTATGTATGCATCGTTTTGATGGTATTTGCATTGTTGAATCGTGTTTTGAACATCTTTTCGCTCCCTTGAAGATTGCACCAACCTTGTCGAAGCTGTCCAACAGGAGGCAAGACAACGTTCAGTTGAAGTTCATTGAAGTCAAGCCCAATATCTCTTGCATTTAGACTAGGACTTAAATTTCTAATCTTTGCAGCCATTCAATTCCGCATAATTCTAGTTAGTTTTAGGAAAATTCATACATCAACGCTAAATCATTCGCACGAAACCCCCTTCAAATATTTAACTTGTCAACTGCAAACCTTTTGAACGATTGTGTAAGTCCCCTCGTGAAAAACAACAAATCACAACAAACCTATTGAGGGTATTCCAAAGCATTTCAGAACCTTTGAGTTGAACGTGCGGTCTTACTAGCAATCTTAGCGCACGGGATTCTTTGATCAAGAGAGAATGGAGTAGCCTTCGGACAACTTTGTTTTGTTGATTGGTGCGGTCACAAAAATCACATCAACAGATGGCAGTGTTGGATGGAGTACACTTGACTATTCGGGTATTCCATTAGCACAAGCAGGAGAGTTCCACCTCGATTGCATCTTGAGGTGTGTGCATCAGTTCACTTTCAGCCCACACATACAGGACTTGACTATGTCATTATTGATGCAGAGAGGTGGGTTGAATATGGGGTATTCAGGTTCACTCTAGTGTGATACATTCCCGACTTTAGGGGATGAGTCCAAGTCTCTTACTTGGTCCTTTCCAGTAGATTGCTTCTAGAAGCAGGGTTTTGAGATTTGGTCAGATGGGATTTTAGAGGGAGGTATTAGAGTTGCACAGTGGAATTTAGATGGAGTTGATTCACAGAGTTGGTATCCAGGACTTCCATTGCTGGTTGGATGGTTTCATTAGTTGATAAAGTTTGATAGCTTTTTGGGTTCTAGTTACACACAAATGTTATGGAATTACGCATGTTGAAGGATCATTTGAGATCCAGGTGGATGGTGGTCAGGCGCAGATGAGTTGACGCTCAGGGATCAGATAATGTGGTAGTTGAGATGGTTCGACACTTGCGGATTGCTTGAGGGAAAACAATCTTTGGGAAGGGAGGACTGTCATGTCCCCGATTTGGAGCAATAAGGAGATATCATTAAGTTAATTATTTGTATGGTTTTACAACATAAGGTTTGGTTTTCTAGCGTCTGGTTTGGTTTTCTAGCGTCTGGTTTGGTTTTCTAGTGCCGGATTTGGTTTTCCAACATTTGGTTTTCCAGTGTCTAGTTTGGTTTTCTAGTGTCGGGTTTGGTTTTCCATCTGGTTTGGTTTTCCAACGTTTAGTTTTCCAGCGTCGCGTTTGCTTTTCTAGCATCGGGTTTGGTTTTCTAGCTTGGTGGCCTTATATTTAATTAATTTAAATAAAGTGACTAAAACAAATACTATATTAGAAAGTCACTTAAATAAAATAATACTTTATTCTAGAAGCTTCTTGGAGATGGGTTGAAAAAACTATATAAGAAGCTCATTGCTTGTCATTCAAGCACACTTGGATTTAATTACTTCTTACATACTTGCGTGGTAGAAAGAGAGCTTGAATGCTTTCATTGCCTGAGGGTTTGAAGACTCTAAGGTACCGGTTTCGGTTGTGAAAGATCAACCCTAGTTGGAGTTGTTGAGAAATCCATCCAAGGTTTCTACAGGTACTTCATTGGAAAGATTCGACAGGTGCAATAGCTGTTGTATTATTGCCCTAGCTAAACTGAGTGCAGTAGCTGTTGTATTATTGCACTTTTGGAATATTGAATTGACACAATTGCTGGATTATAATTGCATTTTCTGAGGTTCACCTATTATGCAGTAGTTGAGGTATTATTGCATGTTGTTGGTTGAGAAGTTTACTACAGCAGTTGATGTATTGCTAAGTTGGTTATTTCATTGAAGAGGAAAATATTCATCACCTTGGTGAATCGATTTGGAGAAGGATTACATTATTTTTTGGCAAAGACAATATTGGCAGATTTTGTTGAAGAATTTCAGTCTCTTGGAGGGACGATTTTGCTTGAAAAGGACGGCTTTAGTGAAGGTTTCGACTTCATCAATCGTTGGCATATAAAATCTATATTTTGTTGTTAAGCTGGGCACACTTGGGAAAAGGACGATTTTGAGGAAAGAGGTATCTAAAAATCTGAATAAATTCAAGGAAGGTTGCTGGGTAGTAAGGAGCCATATTGCATCAATTTGGAGGACAAAGGCAATCATCTCAAGGGAATTCAAATTATTTCATGCTGGCAGCAATAATATTACATGTTCCTCATTTGCTGTTGTATTGCATTTTAGAATAATAATTTCATATAGAACTTACTTGCTGACTTAATTAGCATGATGGCATCATTGTAATCACATTCATGATATAGCATAAGAATGCATTTGTAATGCTGTTTTGTACACAGCAGATTGGTTCTATAGTTTTAGTTACAATCCATGTGAAGGGAATAGTTGAAATACATATGCTCTAGGTTTGATTGCATTTCATATTCAGTTGTAAACACTTTCACATCTTTGGAATATCATATTGGATATATAAGGAGTTTGGCTGCAAGTTGTATGACAAAATGTCTTATGGCTGTAGTTGCTCATTTGCATAGTTAGGATTCATGCCAAGTGTTTGACTAAATGATTAGCAGCTGTAGATGACTATTTCAGTCCAATAGTTGCATGGAAAATGTTTGCATTAATGTCATATTCCATTTCAGTTTATATGGAAACACTAGTATGCATGCCAAGTGTTTGTGAAATTGTCCCTTGGCTGTAGGTTTACATTTTATATCAGCATTTCATATATATGCATCTGAAAATACATAAAGAAAGTGCATATCATCTTAGGTATTTGTTTAGTGGTTTTAGCAAATCCTTTTTCAAGCATTTTACATTATTGGCAAGCATAAAAAATACACCTACAACAAACTGAAATTCAGATTAGCAATTAAAGGGTTGATAAGTGAAGTGTTTGTCAAAAATCCCTTGAGGCGAACTTAGGCCAGTTTATAAGGGAATTTTCTGGAGTGGTTTAAGGAGTGCGAACATTGACATTTTGGTCTATCCCTCTCCTTTAGGTGAAAAATCCTAAAGAGTTAGGTGGTCATAGTGCCAAGATCCTTGTTTTGCATTTTGGTAACCCTTAAGATATTCCTTGAGAGCTAAAAAACAGATCAGAAGTTGCAAGGGATATTACAAGTTATTTAAATATTTAATAAAATTTTATTATGTTTTGAAGTTTGACGCCATTTTAGAAGAGAATTAAATATTTTGAATTTGGAAGTATTTCAAAAGGAACTTTTGGCATCCCTTTCTTGGAGGAGTTATGGAATTTGAAAAGTCTCTTTCAATTCTATAAAAGAGAGAGTATGCTCCAGCATTTTTCATCCATCATTTTTTGCTAATGTTATGCTGTCAAAATAACTTCATGAATTTGGCTTCGAGGAATGCTTACCTCTGAGCATTTGTCCAATTTCGTGTTTGAAAGATAACACCTAGTTGGCTTTATGGTTGCTTCTCATCCAGACTAGCAAATTGAGCTTGAAAGTTGAAGAATTTTTGTGATATTTTCAGTTTCTATGTTGCTGGTGTTCATACAATTGAAGTAGATTTTTGTTAGCAGCTTTTTGGATAAAATTAATCTTGTTTTGGGTATTGATGCATTGTGATTCTAGACCAAGGGCGACCCTTTCCACAAATGATTGGAATTTAATTTGGAATATTTTATTTTATCTTGCAAAATCGCCCCTTTCAGCAGGCCATACCATTTCAAGAGGGCATTGGAGTTTGTGCTAAATTATTGGAGGAGTTTTGATGCAATTTTGTCATTGGACATTGGCACCTAGCCTCCAGAGAGTCATTACAATTCATTTCATTCCATTTGGAGGTATTTTGAAGTAGTTGTGAGCATTTTATTAGTTTACAATTTGCTGGTTGATCATTTTCAGTTTGCTGGTTATTATTATCAGACCTCTAGAATTTTAGATTTTGGTTTATGTTTTCAGCATTTGAGAGATAATTAGTGTGGAGATCATCTTCTATCAATTGTGCTTTGATTCTATTGTAAATCTCTTGTAATTTGTAGCTTTTATTTATATTGTTAGACTGTAAACAATAGTACTGTTCTAGTCATTCCTTTGCTGCATTTGCTTGTGATTAATTTCTCATATTTGTAACCCCTAGATGGTTTACCACCAATGTGGAGAAAGAACTCAATAAGCTCTCATTTTGTACCGACTTAAAAGTGGAGAATTCCCACTCATGAGTGGACGCTCGCCGTAGCGGATGAATTAGTTTTGCTTTGTAATCTTTCCCCCCACTGAATAAGTGGTAGTGAAGAAATCTCTCATGGCTAGTTCACCACTTGTTAACATTCAATTGTAATTTGCTTTCCAGATATTGTTCAGTTTGCTCCGGCATATGCTATCACCTCGCCTTTCAAAGGATCTTGGTGAACATTCTTGGCGTTGAGTGCATTTAATTTGAATATCATTTTGGAGGCTAACGCTAATCTATTGGCGTACTGCTGGTTTGTGTTGTGAAAATCTTGGAAAAAAATTGGTTGGAATATTTCACACCATGAGATCACATTTCTTCGAGGCATTTTTTCAAACAATTCATTGCCTTGTCTATGCTATTGCTTACTATTATGCTTTGATAGATTTTTTCCAAGCATCCATAGCTTGTTCAAAAGCACCCGTTTTAGGCTTTAACCCATAGCAGCAAGGCAGTGAACTATTTGATAAAATTTTGGTAGAAATATATGAAAAATATGGTAGCATAGACAAGGAAATGAACTGTTTGAAAAAATGCCTCAAAGAAATGTGGTCTGATGGTGATGGAATGCCATGACAAGTTATAGACAAGCCATAGACATGGCAGTGAACTGTTTGAAAAAATGCCTCAAAGAAATGTGGTCTTATGGTGATGGAATGCCATGACAATCAACAGGAAAGCCATAGACAAGGAAGTGAATTATTTGAAAAAATGCCTCAAAGAAATGTGGTCTCATGGTGATGGAATGCCATGGCAATCCATAACCACATTTCTTTGAGGCTTTTTTTCAAACAGTTCATTGCCTTGTCTATGCTACTACATTTTTCATACATCTACCTCCCCACTTTAAGCATGGGACCTAGACTAATTTGGGATCTATGGATTTGCTTGATGGACGAAGTGCTACACAAGTTGTTGTGGCATGATAGGGTGATTGATGACAGATATATTAAAGTAGCGTAGCAGATTGGCGGAGCAGTGTTCTTGAGATTAATTTGGGTTCCTGGCATTGTCATGATTGTTTCATTGTTACACATGGATCTTGATGAGTTGCTTCATATCTTGTGGTTTTAAGGCATGTATATCAGTGGAGCAGCGAATTGGTATGCGATTGCTTGAGGGAAAGCAATCTTCGGGAAGGGAGGAATTGTAATGTCCCCATTTTGATGGGGAGAGAATTAAATAATATTATTATTCTCTAAAAATAATTAAAATGTAATAATTAAATAATTGATAAAAGTGACTATAGGAAATCAATATTAATTAATGTCACTTAATATATGTGATAACTGCTCAAAACCGTCAAATAATATTATAATAAGAGCTTTGGTTCTCGGGAATGGGCGTCATTTGGAGAATTTGATTATCGGGAATGTGGAGAGTGTTTAGAAGGCTTGAGGATGAAAACCCTCAAGTTATAGGTGGATTGAACGAAAACTCAATTCCATCGACTAGCGGATTGACTCAGGATTCACAGTGAGATTTTAATAGATAGTTGATCGTTGTGGGATTTCATGAAGTATTGAGCAAAGACGAATGTTAGGGTTTGAAGACAAATTTCTAGGCTTCTTTGATATATTAGGTAATATATATGTAGAGCCTGTTAATATATTGGGATAGGTGATTTCTCTAGTTTATTGTGGTAGGTTTTGATTGTATTATTGAAGACATTGTGAAGAGTTCATAATTAATCTAGAAGAAGCCGAATAAGACAAACTGCAGTGATTCGAGGTATTCGATACATTGTTGTGCCTATACACACACACACATATATAGATGCTTTTGTTGTAGTTTGCATCGTTGCGTATGCTTATCTGAATCATCCTTTGGTGATATTCGATTGTTGTGGGCCCGTCTATATTATTGATAACATCTGAGCATAATCGCTATTGAGGATTGGAGAATGAAAATAATTTAGTAATTGACTCAATAAAGACAAAGAAGGTAATACGGGTTGTAGAAAAGACAAAATTATAGTGAGGGGCATATATAATAACCCAAATAAGACGAATTGATTGCAGTGGTCATTGTAAAGGCCCGTTAATAATATTTTGGAGGCATCGAGTATTGTAGAAACAAAGAAAGTATGGGAAAGAAGTCGGTTTAATGTGGAGAAAAATCAAATCAAATATTATCGTGTCATTACCAACTTTAGTGCAGGTCAAAAGGAAATATAAATGCCATGTATTGGAGTTCTCTGAATCAATGCATATCCTTCCTGCATTATGAAATGGTGACATGGTAAATAGGTGCTGCCAATAATTGATGCTGCTGTTACATTTAAAAGCAAGGGCCAATATTATTCACAAGGAGCTTGGCATCTTATCCGACATTTCATATGAATATTTGTAGTATAGTGCTTCCAACTCTTGTGTCTTGGAAACAGGGGGTGCATCATGGCTTGTCATGTTTGAATCTCTCCAGGGAATTGGCTCAAGTATTAAAGTTATTCCATGCTGTCTTTGTCATAGAGCAAATAACCATTTATTTTGAAGACTATATAATAGAGCCAAGTATATGCCAAAGAGAATCGTGGGAGCAGCTTGTAGCTCCATCATGGAGCGTTTGGAAGAGTCTAATCGGTGCGACCTGTAGAAGGCTACTATCAAGGTTAGGATATGCAATTTGAATATTTGAAATTTTATATATCAGTTCTGTGAAATTATGAAAGAATGGTCATCACTCCCTAATGCAAGATTCTGAAATAATTATCAGAATTATATTATTGTTACCATATTGAATCTAGTATGGGAAAGTTTTGCAATGTAGTTGAAATGATGATATTTATTGTAAGTTGCCTTGCATATGAAAGTATATAAGATTTCAATCACTCTACATATACAGAGGATAAGCATTTCAAACCAGATCATCAAATTATTTTGACAAATAACATTGTCAAACTTGGGTAATCTTCATAATCTTGGTCCACGGGGGTCAAGGTTATTACACATGTTAGGCTGCAGACAAAACATGTTAGGCAAAAAAGCTAATTATAAAATACACACATCCATAAGACACAAGAAGACACAAGCCGACATGATAAGAAACAGTTTGATCAGATAGACAAAAGACACACACTGGTCAGATGGAAAAGCCTGCGGTTGCTGCAAATTGCGTTGTAGGACAGTCACAGAATAGGTGGGTCTAGTCAGGCTGCCCCAAAGCTAGACGCCAAGATATAAGATGTTTGACACCAAGACACACGACATCAACTATCAGATAGCAGACACAAATTGCAAGACACCAAAGAATTCTTTTGAGGAGAAGGCTTTCAAAAGGGGTTCTTTCAGCAGGGAACCTTTCTAAACATCTAGTCACCAAGGGGTCCTTTTGAAAGAATTCTCCTTATTGAAAATTAGACAATCATGGTAGCCCCCCATTAGGATGGTGTGTTCTATGCAGAGGAGCACATGGCATCCTAAGGAGAGAAAGGAGAGGAAGAGATGTTGTGGCATGCAACACATGATGAGATGTATTCGTAGTATGTTGTCACACACGTGAGGCGCAACACATAAGATCCACAACATCAAGAAGTAGACATACAGAGATGAAGAAATCAAGAGACAGGGGGATTTGAAAAGTCGGGGTGAGAATTGTCCATAGATACAAATAGATTTAAATAATATGGTATATGTATGAACAATCATCAATTTCCAAAGTTCTCAGAACATGAAGAAGAGCACCTTAAGTCAAAGTGAAAATAAAAATTGGGTCAACATGGAATAAGGCCTAAATGCCCCCAACACTTTGCATCATCCCCAATATCGAAAAACAATTTTACGACACTTAGAAGAATGATGATACAAATAGAAGAAATGTACGATAGATTTCCGTGCCTGTGTCTAAGTACCTACAAGGGTAGCAAGGTCCTCTAGGCAGGATCACAAACAGAGAAAGACAAGCATGGGGGAACACACACAAATAAATCTAATCTATAGATTTAGAAGAGGCACCACCCTAGTCCTCATCGACCAACAAGTCATTCTGCTTCCAATTTTGGTCATTATAAGGGTAGGTCCTCTAGGCAGGATCACAAACAGAGAAAGACGAGCATGGGGGAACACACACAAATAAATCTAATCTATAGATTTAGAAGAGGCACCACCCAAGTCCTCATCGACCAACAAGTCATTCTGCTTCCAATTTTGGTCATTATAAGGGTAGGGAGGATGAGCTTGAAAGGGCAGGATAGCAAGGGCAGTGCCCTCCATCTCGCCTACAACAAGGGGCAATGAAGAAGACCCCTCTAAGTCTTCTTCGCCGAGCTCTTGTGAAGTTAAAGTCATCGATTTTGTGAAAATCGATGACAAAGTCGGGATATCATCCACCGAATTGAATATGCACTTTCTAGGAGTGCCTTGTTGCAATTGGGCAAGAGAAGGGCAAGGCACCCAAGAGTCATTGTCGGTCTCAACAAAAGGGGCAATGACAAACTCCGGGGAAGCGGGGGTTGCCTCCATCACAAGGATGATGCAAGCCAAAAGAGAACTAGCCTCTGAAGGAGAGGAACCTCTCTTATGGCCTCCACCCATTGTGAGGTCATCCTCCAACTTGTGCTTCAGTGGAGGATGTTGAATCCTCACAAAAGAAGTAGAAGTAGAGGAGAAACTAGAGGCAACCATAGAAGACACCACCTTTGTATGAGGCATGCCAACAGGTTGCGAGGAAGGAGGGATGTTTGGGAGGGACATCAAAAGAGGAGGCTCCACGGAGGGAGCAATGAAGACTTCCACCCTTTTGGGGTGAGCATCATCAGGACCCATTGGAGGAGCCGAAAGCAAGAGAAAATCGATGGGAATTGAAGCGGGAACAACAGAAGAAAGCAGAGTGACAGAAGGCGATGCAAAAATAGAGGCAATTGGCTCCCCATTTGTCTCCTACGAGTCGGTGTGCTCTACAGCTAGAGCCTTTCGCTTGTGCTTGCGCTGCGTAAGCCGATTACATCGGTTACGAGCATTGAAGGATGTATCCTGAGAAGAGACTAGAGGTTGCTGCTCAATTGTAGGGGTATCCTTCACAACTATTTCCGGTGGAAGGATGGTCTCTTGAGTAGGAGCAAGAGGAGGATGCACAGTAGCAGGAACAACAATAGGAGGAGAAACATACGTGGGAGCCTCGACGACAAACTTCTTCTCGTTTGCTGCCTAAGGAGTTGGTGGAAGAACAGTAGGAGGCCATGGAGTCTGAGACACAGAAACCACCCCACGAGAATGCTTCACCTAGCCATAGACAGCGGGTTGGGGAACTGTGGGAAAAATAGGCAATTGAAAAGCTTGATGCTTCGCCTTCCGCCACGCGGGCATCATCACACTCCCCATGCGAGGCATAGGAACCAAGGATGTCGCTAAGGGACGAGAAGCAGAAGTAGGTGGAGCAGAAGACGTAGAAGGAGAAGGCTCTAGAGTGCGAGCAAGCTTCCCCTTCCCTTTTGATGGGGCCAAAGAAACAACTTGCTACTCCGCTATCATAGAAGCCTTTATAGAAATAGCATAGGGAGAGACATGATAACTAACTTTTGGCGTTGAGCCCCTAGTCTTATATTTAACACAAGCCTTATATAACAAATCTCTCCTTGGAGGGAGAGGTTCGACCGAGGCGGGCCATAAGTGATTCAAAGAGAAGCCCCCATGTGACACTAGCGGTTTATAACCAATACATGCACCACGTGCACAGTGCCTTCGTGGGGGAACTTTAAGCATTTATGGACTACAAAGGCAACATTGTTCACAGAGGCCAGCCATGGGATGCCTAGCCTAACTTTGAATAGGTCAGACTCTGGGATCACAATAAATGACACATCAAGAGCTTTGGGTCCTACCAAAATTGATAAAGAAATAGCACCCATAGGGGCAATAGAGAGTCCATCGTGGGTACAGAGAATGGTCTGCAACTCTTCATAACTCTCCTTGTGTAAATTGTTTATGAACAAAGTTTCATCCGTTATGACATTTACCCAACTTGTTAGATCAATTGATGCAAGAGCATTACTCTGGTGATGTTTTTATGCTCATTTTGATGTTAGGAGTCTTTGAGTTAGTGTAGGTCTTAGGATGTCCATTGGGATCATGTTCAATAGTCTAGGTTGTGTAATAGGGCCTAGAAATTCAAATTTTGACTTTTTTGCCAAAAGGAAAATTTGAAATTTTTAGGTGTTTTTGGCTTGTTGCAGGGTTGGGGTTTGTTCCTTAGCTCTTGTTTTGAGTTTGTGGAGTCCAATAAGATTTTGAAAGACCATGTAGGGTCTCTTTTCATGTTTTTTTTTTCATTTCTAGGTTGTAAAACTGCATATTTTGCAAGTTTAAGGCAAAAAGACATTAGGTTAAATTAGGTTTTGAAAGAAAAGCAATGTAATTTCGATTGTAATTGTTGGTAATCATCATTCATATCGAAGCAACGAAGAAGAATGCCCCAAGAAGCTGTTGAAGGAGCTTATTGATGAAAACACCTTATTTCCTTCACCTTTCATGACAATTTTCCACAAATACAGTAAAATAACAGTCTTGTATGGCCCTGTACATAACAGTTTCAGGTCTGAAAGTGGGTGGAAAGTTAGGATTTTGTTTTGAGAATCTAATGCAATTGGTTTGGTTTGATTTCATGATGTTTTGATCAAGTTACAAGAAAAATACTCCTAATTGCCCTATCATAGAGCTAGGGTTTCCAGCAAGAGAAAAAAATTCATATCTTTTGTTTACACTGGTGAAAATTCATGAAGTTTGGAGGAAATCTTCATTAGGCTGTTGGTCAAGTGTCCACAAAAGGAAATTTCCCAAATCAATCATGTATGTGAGTTATGCAATGCTGTGTATGATCATTGTGCTAAGGATTGTCAAAATCCTAGGTCTTTGAGGGTTTAATGCAAAATTCATTTGTTTTGAGTTCACCATAGTGTTGTGACATTTTCACACATCACCCCATTCAAAATGGGGACCTCCTAATTTTTGCTGCATTCTGGGCTTTTGGCTTTGGTTTTGTCTCTCTTTATCTCTTTTCTGCTGTCTGTCTTTCGGGGGTGTGTCCGTCTCAATTGAAGTTTTGGCTAAGTCTAAGAATTAGGGTATTGAATATTTCAGCCAGTTTGGAGCCAAATGGAGTGAAAAGTTGAAATCTGAGGTTGGCAATACAGTTAGCATGCTTCCAACAAGTCCCTAGCAAAATTTCATTGAATTCTGACAACTTACTATTTTTAGTGAGTACCTAATTTGGGACACTTTTCTCAACACTTTTGAAATTCCGATCGTTACACTGCATTCTGAACACATCAAACTGCTTGTTTGCAAGTTTTGAGCCAGAACTGATAGCTTTGTATTTTTAGCAAGTTCACCTTCAGGAGCTGTTTCTAGGGTTTACATGCGAAGTTTTTCAGTGCATGTTTGGAGATTCTTTCTGGGTTTTCTGAAACCTACGCAGTGATATAACATGCAAAATGAGATGGTAACTTTCAACACTTAGCCTTCAGAGGCTATTTTTAGGGTTTGCATGTTGGAATTTTCTTCGCATGTCTGGATATCCCTTGTGGGTTTTTCAAAAGCTTCGTAGTGGTGTAACATACAACTAGGATCAAGACCTTTTTCAGGAGCTGTATTCAGAGGCTATATTTAGGGTTTGCATGCAGAGCTTTTCAACGCATGTCAGGTTATTCCTTAGAGATGATCACTTTTCAGAGACTTACTAATTTTAGCAGGACCATTCCGGCAGCTGCCCAGCACATCAGTATCACAAACAGGGCGAAGTGCAACAGAAACGGAGTCAAACGAAGATCATTTGGGTAACATGCAAGTCAAATTAGGGTTTCCAGCTTCGAGACCCAAAATCAGGGGTCAAATGCCAGAATCTTCGAAAACCGGTGTATCCCATTGCGATTAGTATCTTTTAGGCTATCCACTGGTAAATTTGAAGGCAATCAAAGCACTTACTATTTATAGTAAGCCACTCCATAAATAGGCTATAAATAGTAAGTCAGCAGTAGGCCCGGGTGTGAAAAGGAAGTTCATCCCATGAGGGTCACGCCATTCAAATTTCAAGTCAAACGGAGTTGGGGAAGTCATGAAACTGAATAGTTACTATAAATAGTAAAACACCTTCAGAAACATGCTATAAATAGCAAGTCAACTCGAGATGGCAGTGTGAACAGATCAAAGAAGTCATGAAGATCCTGTGGTGCGAATTCCAGATCAATCCAAGCTTCAGAAGTATGAAAATCAGAGGGCATACTAAATATAGTAAACAGGGGCGAGCAAGTGGAGAAATGCCTAAGTCTGAAGTCTGTCCTGCTTGACCCCCAAAATGCGCTCAAACATCTTTAAGCTGGTGATTAAAAAATTTTCTAAGTGTGAAGTCCTGTAGGGGTCTCCAAATGCGCCCAAGGAAAGAAGAGATGGTGATAAAAAAATTCTAAGTCTAGAGTTAATTCCACCTCCTACCCCTAAATGCGCCCTCAAAGGAGAGATGGAATGTGGAAAATATTCTAAGTCACAGGATCTCAAAGGAAGCTCAAGAATTGATAGAAAGGTATGGTTGATGGTTTATCCAATTTCCGAAATTTACTTATGTTAGGCTGCAAGGGTTTTCTTCATAACCCGTATAGATTGCCCAAATACCCTACAAATAGGATTTTGATGTTAGAGATATCTAGGCAACTTGTTGCCTATGATGAGATTCAGAGGAGAAAGAAGAAGGGAGGATTGGACTTCCCAATCATCATGGGAAATTTAGACGAAGTGTGTCCTTCACTACAGGCAGCCAGGGAAGCTAAGAATGAGCTTCAGTTCTTCCACTTTTCTTATCACACCAATAGGTAGCATTATGACCCCCGCAGCAATATTAGATGATTACTGTTAGAAGAGTTCAGGCACAAAGCAAATATTGAGGATTACTGGGCTGGTGCGTGGGATGAGGCTGAAGTTAGAAAGAGAATGTTTTCAAGGCTACCTTTGAGCATGATCAGGGAGTGTGAGATTATTCCAGTACCAGACACACCACTCCCACTTCTTGATTGGTTGGAGCCGGAGATTGCCGATTTGGACACACTTTGCATACTAGTCCTGACATTCACCAGAGGATGGGTTGAGAGGCATGTGAATAGGCTGAAGAGTAGGTCAATTCCTTTGACTTACAACTTGATGGGAGATCATAGAACGCCAACTGCCACCAAGAAGAAACTGGTTGCTCGAGCTCCATAGTCTCGAAGGAAAGAGCCAGTTTAGCTAGAGCCTCCAAGAATTGTGGTAGAATCACCTACGCCATTGGAGACATGTTCTCCAAGCATATAGGAGGTTTTATTGTTTGACGATCAGAGGAATATGTTGAACAAGGAACAGGAGTTACAGGAGGCAAATCAGCCACCCCGAAGAGAATCTGTTGGCCAAAGTGTCAATGCACCCACTAGAGATAATCAACAGGAAGAAGATGAGAAACTGCTACAGATACACACTTCCAGCGTGAGCTTGAGATGGCTCTAGAAGATGATACAGTTATAGGACAGGACGCCCAAGTTTCAGGAGATACTCAGCCCATAGAAGCCAATGAGCCTCGCCAAGACAATGTTAGAGAAGAAGTTCGTGAAGAAGAAGAAAGAGATGAGCAGCCATTTGTTATACAACAGGTAGTACCAGATTGGCTCAGAGATAGGATGAGGAGGAGCCCCAGTGAAGAGGCTGATCCAGCAGTAGAGATGGAAGAATTCTTGAGTAGGATCAGTGCACCTCCAACGAAGAAGAGAGCTAGGAAGTTTTCAAAGATTTTAACAGATGAGGATGGCTCTCGCACCCTTCATGTGGCTGTACCAAAGGTTGAGTGTGATCGAGATGAGGCTGTGCCAGAAAATTATATGATCACCACCTTGGAGTTGGGTTGCTCCACAGGAGCACAGATAATTGAGGAGTTTGATAACTCCTACCATACACTCAAGGATAGATTGCTCAGGACCGCAGGCAAATACAAGAAATTGAAGGAGCATAAGACTTTGATAGGCTATGTGCAACATTTATCTCATCCTTGTGGGCTGAGTTGTCTAGAGAATCAATTAGTAGCCTGGAGGATTTGAGAAAGATGGCACAGGAAGCAGATAAGTGGGTGGCCAACATTTGTGTTGAGATGGAAAGGTTTATGGAAGATCTTGCTCATGCTTACCAGCAAGCTTCCAGCATTATGGCACGAATGGATGCAGTTGATCAGGCCTGGGGTGATGCTCATATCTATTAGAGCAAAGTTATTTAGCGTTTGGAGGCTTTGATGCATACTCCCTCGTAGATGTTGATTGATGGAGGCGTGATTCAGGAAGGTGCTAGGTATGATTTAGCCGGCTAGTACTCTTCAGTAGTCAGAGGTTGTGGATTCTTTGATGCAGCACAGGCTGATTCGGCTAGAGTCAAAAAGGCCATGATGGCATTACTGACGGAGTCCTGAACACTTTAGAGGCTATATTTGCTGGGAGGCTGAATTCTGATGAGGTGACTGCTAATAGTTTGAGGCATTGTAACGAGACTCGCCCAGACTCGCCCAGACTCGGCGAGTCCTGGGCCGAGCTAGTCTGGCCGAGTCTGGGGAGCCCAGGACTTGGACCCGCCGAGTCCAGAGCCGGACTCGCCAGACTCACCAGACTCGCCTGGTCTGGGCGAGTCCCGAGCCTGGGACCCGGCCGCGGCAGCAAGCTCTTAAGACACTTAAAAAACATAAAATTAAAAGTTTAAGTTAGTTTTTTTTTTGTTCTATATGTTCTCTCCAACCCTAAAAGCAACTTCGTTTCACTCTTTTGGCAAAATAGAAGGAGAAGAGAGAGTTGTGAAGAAAAATAGGAGGAGAAGAGAGGGCAACCAGCAAATTGTTTAAAACAAAAGCAAGGTCATATATCATTTGGGAAGCTTCATATTGCTAAGGAGGTGCATTGAAAGTTCATTGCTAGTGATTGGGAGGAGTTTGCATTGCATTCCAAGCCAAATCTAAGAGTTAAGTTTGATTTTAACGGTTTTTTTTGTGTTTTTTTAACAAATAATTCATTGTAATTTGTAAAATCATTGTTTTTAAATTTTTTTAGTTTGCATTTTTTTGTACAAACCCTACTTGCAACTTAAATAATTTTACAAACCCTACTTGTTATTGCAACCACATTCATTTGCAAATCAAACCATATTATTATTTTCACAATATCTCAAACCCCAGTCAGAAAAGACCCTGCTTGGAAACATTGTGAAAATTTTCCTAGAATGAAAAGAGGAGAAACAAAATGTAAATACTGCAAAACAATATATCATGGAGGCATAAATAGATTGAAATACCACATTGCACCCACACCCATCCATGATGCAGTGGGCTGCACCCTAGCACCTATTGAGGCTGTTCGTGAAGTGCAGGTGCAATTAGAAAATTTTGAAATGCAAAAAGAAGTTAGAAAGAGACAGAGGGAGGAGTTGGCGGGTGTTGGAGTTGGATAGGGACTTGGTGCTGTTGGAGGTGCTTCTTCCATGCCTCCATACCGTCCTAGTGCTAGTGCTTGTGCTAGTGCTTCTACTTCTGCACCATCTATTCCTATGCGTACTCCTAGTGCTGGTGGTGTTGCTACTGCTAGTGGTAGTGGCAGTATTAGCATTGGCCCTCGAATTCGTAAATCTAGGGTGGACTCATATTTTGTACCACGCACTACTCCTGGTTCCCAACCGTCGCTTGAGAGCATGGGTTGGAACAAGGATGCACACAATGCAGCAAAAAAAACAATTGCAGACTTTTGGTACTATTGCACCATTCCCTTCCATGTAGCCAGGTAATTCTTTTTTCGTTTAATTGTTTTAAAATTTATATTTAAATTTTATTGTTTTAGAATTTAGATGTATCTCACTATCGAATTCAAATTTAAAGTTGAAAACTTAAATCTTTTCATTTTATGACATGTTTTAGGTCTTCTTTTTGGCAAAACATGGTTGATGCAATAACCATATGTGGGGCGGGGTTCAAAGCCCCCAGCGAAGATGAATTAAAGGGCCCACTTTTGACTCAAAAGGTGGCGGATGTGAAAGCACAATTAGAGGAGCAGCATGTGCAATGGAGGAGGATTGGTTGCACCATCATGACTGATGGTTGGACTGATAGGAGAAATAGGACGTTGTTGAACTTTCTAGTTTCCTCTGGAGGTAATTGTACTTACCTTAATACATTGATATTTGAATTTGATTTAGTGATTAATAATTTAATAAGGCTGATTTATGTTTTTAATTTATTGAATAATTGGTAATTTGGTTTTGCTTATTTTTTCAGGTGACACAGTCTTCATAAACTCCATTGATGCTTCCGCCCAATTCAAAAATGCCACATACCTATGTGAGGTTATAGAGGAGGTGATAGCCGATGTGGGGGAAGAAAATGTAGTGCAAGTGTGTTGGCGTTTAAATTCGCACCTCTGGAATGCGGATTTGAAATGGACAGCTATGCACAGATAAACTGCTCTTCAAATTAGGAGGGGAAGCTCCCTCTTGCTGATGGTGTTGAAAGAAAGTAAACTAAGAACTAAGTTGCCTATCTTTTTGATCAGCTAGAGCACAAGGTTTATAAAACAGAAACGCCGCAGCTGAGATTTTCCGATTTAAGAACTTCAACTACGACTAACTTAAGCTAAAGACGTTCCTAACCTCTCAAGTAATATGCAGAGCGAGAGAAGCTAGAAATTAACAAGGATGATTCTCTGACAAAGTGCTTCAATAAACTCTTTTCCAACAAACATCTACACACTTCAATGTAAGCTGAAATCGAGATCATAAAAGCATAACACAAATAACGGAAATCTGAGATTTTGGGACCAAGGCAAAGGAGGCTCATGATTTTATTACTCAAACTTCTAGAACAAAGCTCACTTCTAACATGCCTGGAACAAGAAATTGCAGCTAAAGAGGCTTGCAATCTTGCTCTTACACAATAGAAACAGCAATCACATTAACTCCTTGTTGGCTAAAGAGGCTCAACAATTTGCTATCACAACACAAGTGAACTGAAACTGAATAACAACTTGCTGCAATACAGGCTCGCAATTTGCTAATACAACAACCGTTAAAGAAACTAATGAGCAAAGGCTCTTATTTATAGACAAGCAGAGGAGTAGGGAACCCTAAAATCTCCTTGCTTTCACAATCTAGGGCTTGCTCAGCAAGCAAGCTTTATTAGAAAGAAGATAAGATCTAAAACCCTAGAAAGCAGAAAAAGCGGGAAACGCCAACTATTACATCTTTTCTTCTTTCTATCCTCAAAGAATGGATAAGAATCGTTCCAAGAATAGAAAGAAAGCGGAAAGAAAGCTTCTAGAAGAAAGTTGCTTTAAAGCTCGATCACATCCGCTAGGAATTTAAAAACAGTGTCCCAGTTCGGTGCATCTATACTATCTTAAGGCAATATTCCGATTCTCCAAGATCTCTTCACCTTTTGTGATCAAACCTAGAGGATCTTTCACTTCTTCAGTTGCTTTATGAGTTTTGTTCTTGAAAAACATCGCTACTCCAAAAGATGACTCACAAATTTGATAACTTGGCGGCTCTGCAACTTTATGCTTTTGACACTTCGCTTGATTTCCAATAGAAAAGTATTGCACAACTCTTTTTGATACCTTTCCTTTTCTCATATCACACCTCTCATTCTTCAGCTGAGATGATGAAGTTGTGACATAGTGCTGATTTGGTCTTAAACTCGAGGGGAGTGTATTCCATATTGAAAACCTTGAAGAATGACTGTAAACTCGCCTATGTTCAAACAAGTTTTGAGCAACTTTCTATTTTTAGAATGCTGGTTTTTCGTCTTCAAACGGACAAATTTTTGAGAAATTTTTCTGAGATATGGGTTTTGTTCAGAATATCGATGGAAGAAAACCCAGATCGTTCGTTTTTTGAAAATTTTGAATTTTGCCTGAAAAAGCAGCAAATCCTAATTTCTTCAATTTTTCACCGAAAAAGCTGGCACCTGGGTTTTGTTCAGAATACAATTAAAAATGGACCCAGTTGATTAGATTTGAAAAATACTGATGGCTGATCGAAAAAGCAGCCAATCCTAGGTTTTTGAACTTTCTTGAAAAAAGCTGCGATATGGGTTTTCTTCAGAAGACTGATTGGCAAGGACCCAGATGGTTGAAATTTGAATGCATTGAGGTTTTCACTGACATGCAAAATAAAAGCACTTGCTGCAACTTGATAAAGTTCTTGAAAAATTCTTCAGAAGATTAAGGCAAAAAGACCCAGATGATTGAAAAATGGAATGCCTTGGTCTTCATCTTGAAAAGTTTGATCTTCTGGATGAAAAAAGCTTGAAAAAGCAAGGGTTTATGTTGTTGGTCTGAAAAATATGATGAAAAACCAGCAAGCTACGTTCTTGAATCTTGAAAAATTTCTTCAAACTTGTTGCTCCAACTTTCTCCCTTGAAGGCTACCTGCAAAAATAATGAAAATAACATAAAAGAAAGATGTTAAATAGACTTAGGGCTTTGTTTTTGCTTTGCTTTCTTTTGCTTTTATCTCCAAAACCCTAAAATCTCCGTTCAATGTATTTGGACGCCATCTTCCCTCACTTTGCAATTTTGAAACCTTTTGAAAATCTCAAAAAATTCTCTAAGAAATGAGAAGTTGGGCGCCCTTTCTCTCCAGGGGCGCCCACTTCCTCCAGTGTTAACCAAAATTTAGACATTTTCAACTTTTCACCATTTTGACCTCCAACTTTGCCTCTGATTTCCCATTCGCAGATTGATCCGACAGGCGAGCTGAAAGATTCATCGCGGAGCCAAACTGATTCTGAGAAGGATGTTCTGGAGGAGTCTTTGTCTAAAAACTTGATCTTGACCTTTGAATTCATGGGAGCCTTTTCCTTCGAGGGGCTCCGAACTTTCATAGTGTTAGCCATTTTTCTGATCTTCAATTTCTTCAGTAACTCCTCTTCTACAGATGATTTCGTCAAATCTGGTGTTTCAGGCGTCGGATCGACTGACGGTTGTGCTCATCGCGAAGCTGACGAAGAATGAGAAGGGGTCTTTTGGAAGAGATTTTGTTGGAAAGTGAAATTTGACCCTTCAAAAGTTTGGGCGCCCTTCTTGGCTGGGGGCGCCCATGTTCACTAGACTTGGTCATTTTTACACTTTTTCTATGTCTGCTTCTGAACCTTGGTTTTTAGCCTTCATCGGACCCTCTGTTTGGTGCTTCAAATCTAGCGACTGCGACATCCGATTGACGTGCTGAATATCTCGTTGGAAAGCTGGATCAATTGTGAAGAGATCTCGTTAGACACTCGTCTGCAAATTCATCTGTTGGGACCCTTGAAAACTTGGGCGCCCTTCTTTACCAGGGGTGCCCACTTTGTCCATACTTAGCCATTTTTACTGATTTTCATCTTCAAGTCTGAAACCTTCATTCTGTACCTTCATCTTTGATCTGAATCTGCAGGATGTTAAACAGTCGGACGTGCTGACTGTGATGTCCCCTCGCTAGACAGTTCTCGGGAACAGAGCGTTAGCCCTTTATTGGACCCTTGTGGGCTAGCCAGTTTGGATAGAGGGTCAGTGGTGCATTTTGGAGAGTTTGTTTGTTCGTGTTTTCAGTGGACAGTGTTTAGATCACAGTGAGCGTTGGCATTCCAGGAGTTCATCGCTTCTGACGGCACGAGATTATCCTGAGATTTGAGCATTTTACGGGGATTTAAGTGATTAAGTTAATTTATTAACTTAAAACGCCTTTTAATAAAGTCACATTGACTTTATTTATATTTTTTATATCACTTAAATCTCAAAAGGAGGATTATAATATTTTAATGACTTTAAATATTATAAAAGTGCGCCCAACTATTGAAAAGGAATATATTGAAATATTATAATATTTTGAAAACCTAAAAAGGGCGTAGCATTATGGAAATGCGTGCTTTTGCTTAAAGAGGCATTTTTGGCAATAGAAACTCACCTTTTGATTATTTCGAATTGCCTTGAGCATCTTTTCTCTGAGCATTCTCCTGAGAGCAGGGTTTGATCATTGTGTCCATTGGAGAACGGAAACTCTTCAGTGTTGAGTACGTTTGAGGCTGTGAGAGATCAGCTGAATCCGTACGGTTGAGGGCTTCACACAGAAGTTCTACAGATTTGCAGACAGAGCTTTATTTATGCAGTTGTTTGTGCTTGATAATAACTGAGGGGTTCTTGGTGGCGTACCTCTTGCTTCTGGAATTCTTCTTCAGAGATTCATTTCCTTCTTGTTCATGGCCGTACGGCCTACCTTGGTTTTTGTGCCTTGAGAAAGGCGTGTGAAGCAGTTAAGGAAAACGCCTTCTTTTTGAGAGGGTTTTGGCATCCATCATGGGCGGCTAGCTATTTCAGTGCTTTGTGACCAATTTCTGAGCTGGAGAAACCTTGTCTGGAGTTGTGGCGTGCATTTATGCTTGTTTTCACCATTTCCAGCTGTAGACCTGGCCAGTTTCTTATTTAAATAATCTGGAGCCTGATTGGTATGTTTATCGTTCTTAATCTATCTGTTGGTGTTTGATAATACATTTTGTACTTTCAATTTGAAAGAATAAGTTTAAATTTCTCTTTTGTGAGCAAAAATATGCTGCGCCCCTTCTCTTCTGTCTACTAAGATTTCTCTAAAAAACTCTAAAAAACACTTTAAAGACTTAAGAAAAGAGGGTTATGAACTGAGAGCCAGCAGGGCTCATCACAGTGGTATCAGAGCTCACATCCTGCCAGCTTGTGGGGTTTGAGAATTTATGAAGTCAAACAGAGAGGGTTTTGGTAAGTCCTATTTCAGAGGTGGCCCTAGAAATCAAAGAGGCGACCAGAATCCATTTCCACCATTTCCGTTTGCAGATCAGGAGGAGGAATTAGATTGGGACAATATGGCGAACAGGGCTGGAGAAAGTTCTCACAGAAATAACTGGGAGGATGAGGACAGAGAAGCCAAAGACGTGCTTAGAGGCATGGTTGCAGGGCAAGAGCAGGTTGCAACTATTCTTCAACAACTCAGCACGAATGTTCAGAATTTGTCATTAAACAGAGCTCGTAGTTTGGATTCAGATAGAGATGGCAGTATCCATAGACAGCCACAGAGGATTATAGATCCAGTACGCACCTATGAGAGAGCTACATATCTCACGTTCACCAGAGATGATGCTGAGGAAGTGGATGAAGCTGAACAGGGTGGTGAAATAAATTTTGCAGATAATATTATGGCTATGCATGATGAGTGGGATAATTTGCCACCAAGGGTTAAGGAGCACCTTAACTTTGACAGGTTTATGAGCCAGAAGAGAGAGCACACTAGGAACAGGAATGACAGGCGTCCTAGACACAAACAGAGTGATCTTAAACAAGCAACCAGCAAACTAACTTTAGTTCACTATGATGGCAGTGGCAGAGTTACAGCACGTGCCTGGGTTAGTAAACTGGATACTTTCCTGACACTACGCCCCATGCCTGAGGTGGATGCCATTCGCTTTGCAGCACTTCATCTAGATGGCGTAGCACATGACTGGTGGATTCATGGTATGACTACCCTTCATCATGACAGGATTACCTCGTACCAGGAGTTTACTGATAGACTGGTAGAGAGATTTGACAGAAGGGATCCTGAGCTTTTCTTCAGAGATTTAGCACAGCTGAAACAGCTAGGTAGCTTGGAATCGTACATTGGTGAATTCCAAAGACTATCTGTTATGGTGACAGGGATCTCAGAGAGAAGGCTGGTCATATTATTTATTGAAGGTCTTTTCGAGCCCATGAAAGGTTGGATAAAAGCATTTGATCCACCTACCTTACAGGAGGCAATGAGGAAAGCTCGCAGCATGGAGCTATCTACACCTCGTAAGCCTTTTAGCTCGAGCTCGAAGCCTACAACATCATACACGGAAAATAAATCAGATCCAAAGAAGGCTGATAATACAGATCAGAAAAAGAAATTTGCAGCCCCTTTAGATCGAGAGACTATGAATGATTTGAGAAGGAGAAAACTCTGTTTTTATTGCAAAGGTCCGTATGATTTTAATCACGATTGCCCCCTCAAACCAAAAGGGCAAAACAAGCATATGGAGTGGTTTTATGAGGAAGAACCATTGACTGATTTTTCTGATCAGCGTGCTCCAATCTATGATACAGATGGGGAAGAATCAGAAAATGAAGCAGAAATTGCAGAGGAAACAGAACTTAAGGAGGCTCATATGTCCAGCATGCAGAAAGAGGGTTCTTTCAGACTCCGTGGGATCCTAGCTGGTCAAAGGGTCATATCTCTCCTTGATACAGGTGCAACTCATAACTTCATCGATTCACGGTTAGTGGAGAAACGGGGTATTCAAACTGAGCAGTTTGAAGGCATACGTGTGAGGGTTGCAGATGGGAACACTCTCGATTGTGAGAGGATGATACCTGACTTGCCTTTGAAACTTAATAATTTTGAGTTCAAGGCAGATTTTTATGTTGTAAACATGGGTGGAACTGATTTAGTTCTTGGCATGAAGTGGCTTCATGCAATAGGAGAGTTCACGCTTAATTTGCGTGACATGGAGATGAAGTTCACCATTGATGGCACAAACCATGTTCTTAAAGCCATCAGGGACAGCAACCTTAGGGAGATTTCACTTCGGCGAATGGAGCGTTTGATTCGTAATGATATGGTAGAGTGGGCTGCTGAATGCAAGCTAATGCCTTCACAGTTGGATCAGCAAGCTTCTCCATACCATCCAGATGTGCAGGAACTTCGAATCAAACATGCGAAGGTATTCAGTGCTATTCCACCAGGCAGGCCTCCTGATAGAGGTATTGAGCATATTATAGAGCTGGAGGAGGGCACGAAACCAATTATGATTACTCCTTACCGGCACCCCAAGCGTCTGAAAGATGAGATTGAGAAGACTATTCAGGAGCTGTTAGCTATGGGGCACATCAGGCCGAGTAAGTCACCCTTTGCTTCATCAGTTGTTTTGGTGAAGAAAAAGGATGGTACACTTAGAATGTGTATCGATTACAGAATGCTCAACAGGAAAACCATTAAGAACAGGTATCCTATTCCTCGGATAGATGAGTTGATAGACGAGCTTCATGGAGCTTGCTACTTCTCAAAGATTGATTTGAGAACATGTTATCACCAGATCAGAGTCCGAGAAGAGGACATAGAGAAAACGGCGTTCAGATGTCACTGTGGACACTTTGATTTTTTGGTTATGCCATTTGGGTTAACCAATGCTCCAGCCACGTTTCAGTCGACAATGAACAGGGTTTTCCATCCTCATTTGAGGAAATTTGTTTTAGTGTTCTTCGACGACATCCTGGTTTATAGTAAATCATGGGAAGAACATATGGTACACTTGGATGAGGTACTGAGTATACTTGACAGGGAGTCCTTGTATGCCAAGGAGTCCAAGTGTGCATTGGGCATGGCAGAACTTTTATATCTGGGACACATCATCAGCGGAGCAGGAGTCAGCATGGACCCAGAGAAGGTTCGAGCCATCATTGATTGGCCTACACCTGCGACTTTGACACAGCTCAGGGGATTTGTAGGATTGTGTGCTTTCTATCGTCGGTTTGTTAGTGGGTTCTCGCGGCATGCTGCGCCACTAACCGATTTGACTAAGAAAGGTGCTTTTGAGTGGACCCCACTAGCACAAGCGTGCTTTGAGAAGTTCAAACTTCTCATGACTTCGTGTCCTGTTTTGGCTTTACCGGACTTCACTAAACCCTTTGAGTTACATTGCGATGCCAGTGGTGAGGGTATTGGTGCAGTTATTATGCAGGATCGTCACCCTATTGCTTTTGAGAGCAGAAAGCTAAGAGGGCCAGAACGGAGTTTTAGTATCTATGATAAGGAAATGTTGGCTATCATGCATGCGATGGCCAAATTCAGGCAATACTTGATTGGTAGTAAGTTCACTGTGAAAACCGATCATAATAGTCTGAAGCATTTTCTTGGGCAGCGAGATCTTAATGAGAGACAACAAAAATGGGTCAGCAAGCTTCAGTCTTACGATTTTGACATCTCTTATGTCAAGGGCACTCAGAATGTGGTTGCTGATGCGTTATCTCGCCGTCCTCACTTGAGTTCTATTACATTGGTTTCAGAAGACTGGAGACATCAGATAGTAGCAGAGTATGCTAAGGACCCATGGGCCTCTAGCATCATAGATGGATCAGTGTTGGATGACAGGTATTCACTTGTAGATGACCTTATCATCTACAAAGGGAGGATTTTATTGGTCCCAGGTTCTGAGATGAGGGACAGGGTTTTGAGGTCATTGCATGATTCACCTATGGCGGGACATCCCGGGTACTATAAGACCTATCGGCAGGTACGGGAGAGATTCTCTTGGAAGGGTCTCAAGTCCTATGTTCTCCAGTATGTCAGGGAATGTCTTGTTTGTCAGCAGAACAAGCAAGAGCACACATACCCTGCAGGTCTTCTACAGCCGCTTCCTATTCCTGAGAGGAAGTGGGATTGTTTATCCATGGATTTCATCACGGGCTTGCCAAAAGCTCAAGGGAAGGACAGTATTTTCGTGGTGGTAGATCGATTGACGAAATATGCACACTTTTTCGCAATCACTACTACACACACGGCTACTCAGATTGCTGATTTGTTCTTCCGAGAGGTATTCAGGCTGCACGGTTTACCTCGCAGTATAGTTAGCGACAGGGACAGCAGATTTATGAGTAACTTCTGGCAGGAGTTATTCAAGCTTTGTGGGACAGAGCTCACCCCTAGTACCGGCTACCACCCCCAAACAGATGGGCAGACAGAGATCGTCAACAAATGGGTGGAAGGGTACTTGCGTAACTATAGTTCAGGGCAGCAGAAGGCATGGGTGAGGTGGTTATATTTATGTGAGTACTGTTACAACACCACCCATCACATGAGCATCCAGATGACACCATATCGAGCGTTATATGGATATGACGCTCCGAGCTTTCTTGATTTATTGCTGAGTGACAGTAGAGTTCCCAGTGCTGGTGATTTGTTACAGGAGAACCAGGATATTATGAGAGCACTTAGGGAAAATATACAGAAAGCCCAAAATCAGCAAAAACAATATGCTAATCAGAAACGAGTAGAGCGGTCTTTCGAGATCGATGATTTGGTGTACCTGATGCTTCAGCCGTATAGGCAGTCTACCCTTCGCAAGAAGGGCTCCGAGAAACTTAAGCCGCGATACTATGGACCTTTCAGAGTTGTTAGACGTGTGGGTCAAGTGGCTTATGAGCTGGATCTTCCGGTGGACAGTAGAGTTCACAACGTGTTCCATGTGTCGCGCCTCAAAAAGGCGTTGGGACAACACGTAATTCCTTCTATTGATTTGCCACCCGGATGATGAGGGGCAAAATTAGTTTTTGATACACGAGGGCGTGCGGATTCGAGGCGTCATCTTGAATGGTCATCGGGGAATACTGGTTAAGTGGAGGATCTACCGGCGGAGGATCTGGCGTGGGAGAGTGGCGGTGTTCTTCCAACATCGACTTTGGGTTTGCTTGTGGACAAGCAAATTGAGGCCCGGTGTGATGTCCCTCGGCTAGGCAGTTCGAGGCAGGCGTTAGCCCTTTATTGGACCCTTGTGGGCTAGCCAGTTTGGATAGAGGGTCAGTGGTGCATTTTGGAGAGTTTGTTTGTTCGTGTTTTCAGTGGACAGTGTTTAGATCTCAGTGAGCGTTGGCATTCCAGGAGTTCATTGCTTCTGACGGCACGAGATTATCCTGTGATTTGAGCATTCTACGGGATTTTAAGTGATTAAGTTAATTTATTAACTTAAAACGCCCTTTTTATAAAGTCACCTTGACTTTATTTATATTTTTATATCACTTAAATGAGAAAGGAGGATTATAATATTTCAATGACTTTAAATATTATAAAAGTGCGCCCAACTATTGGAAAGTGATATATAATATTTTGAAAACCTAAAATGGGCGTATCATTATGGAAATGCGTGCTTTGCATAAAGAGGCATTTTTGGCAATAGAAACTCACCTTTTGATTATTTCGAATTGCCTTGAGCATCTTTCTCTGAGCATTCTCCTGAGAGCAGGGTTTGATCATTGTGTCCATTGGAGAACGGGAAACTCTTCAATGTTGAGTACGTTTGAAGCTGTGAGAGATCAGCCGAATCCGTACAGTTGAGGGCTTCACACAGAAGTTCTACAGATTTCAGACAGAGTTTTACTTTGCAGTTGTTTATGCTTGATAATAACTGAGGGGTTCTTGGTGGCGTACTTCTTGCTTCTGGAATTCTTCTTCAGAGATTCATTTCCTTCTAGTTCATGGCCATACGGCCTACCTTGGTTCTTGTGCCTTGAGAAAGGCGTGTGAAGCAGTTAAGGAAAACGCCTTCTTTTTGAGAGGGGTTTGACATCCATCTTGGGCGGCTAGCTATTACAGTGCTTTGTGACCAATTTCTGAGTTGGAGAAACCTTGTCTGGAGCTTGGGCGTGCTTTTATGCTGATTTTCACCATTTCCGGCTGTAGACCTGGCCAGTTTCTTATTTAAATAATCTGGAGCCTGATTGGTATGTTTATTGTTCCTAATCTATCTGTTGGTGTTTGATAATACATTTTGTACTTTCAATTTGAAGGAATAAGTTTAAATTTCTCTTTTGTGAGCAAAATATGCTGCGCCCCTTCTCTTCTTTCTACTAAGATTTCTCTAAAAAACGCTAAAAAACACTTTAAAGATTTAAGAAAAGAGGGTTATGAACTGAGAGCCAGCAGGGCTCATCACATAATAGCATAGGCAACCATATGAAGAGGGGTGTTTATTGTGTTCCACCTCTTTGTGACAATAGGCTTGATATGCTCCTCATAGAATTGTATTCTAGGATCCTTGCATCATTTGATCAAGCATACTATCAAAAGTCTCATAAATCTCTCCAAGGCTAAGAGAGTTTGTATCCACATACCTGATTACCCCCACAACAAGTGATATGATAGAGCAAATATATTTGCAAGCAATATTTAAAAACTTATGACATTAACTATATAAAATTTAAATTAAAAATATAAAACAAAGTACAAACATATTAAATAAAAAAGTATGTTATTTGATATTGGACCACCAAGTGTCATCAAGCACTTTTTGTCTCACCTTCTTCCCTTTTTCCTTTGATTGAGTTCTTTTTCTTCAGTCTCCACAAACCACCATGGATTTCAGAGCATCTTGTACCTCCATCATCCTCTCCAATAAAATAAAATAGCTAGAACATCTAGTGTCAACTAGTTTGAGGAATTCTTTCCTTGAATAAGATGAGAATAATACAAGTGAAGTGTGATGGTCACATACAAACATTTGTATGTCTCTATCTTTGGCTACTATTGTCTTCATCCAATCTATTTTTCCAATGTATTTCAAAGCATGTACACATATGGAGTCTAAAAAATATTTTTGTAAGCACTCTCAACCATCAAACCAACTTACAAACTTGAGCTGAATTTGTCACAATTTGCACAAAATTAGAAGACCCAACCTCTTTTGCGGCTTCCTTCAAAAGGCCAAACTAATAATCAACTTCCTTATTTTTGCTAGAGCAGTCAATAGCTCTAAGAAAGTATGAACCAATAAGGCATGTAACAATAATATTGAGTAGCCAATGTTGAATATTGGTCCACCCATTCATGACAATGGAACAACCACTCCCAATCCATGTACTTCTCATCTCCAATAATATATTCATGGTTGAATATTGTTTGTCAAGGAGGGAGGTACACAATCTATGTTCTCTAGGGGAAACACAAAAGGGTTCAACTGCCATTGCATCTCTCAAGATTTCCTTTGAAATGGTGAGACCTTACCAAATGAAATGGGATGGCATGGGTATAAAAAAATTTGGCTATTGAATCATCAACTTGCTCATGTTTTTGCAAATTCAATAACCTCATCACTGTATTTTGTTCACTTGTAGAAGTGGCCTTTCTCTTCCCTAGACTATAACTCTCTCACTTTGATATAGTAGAATACTCATCAATACATTGCAATGGTATGGATGAACATTTCTTAGTTATTCTAGTAGTTTTTCCTCACTCTCCCCAACTAACATTGCCATTTCAATCCATTCTTTGAACATTATATCATCACAAACTCTAACCCTATGTCCACTCTCACCCAATAAATAGTGTACAACTCTACTATAGCTTCCATGATAATCAATTTTGCAAACATGACACAACCAATGCTTGCTGCCCTCTAAATTTTACCCTTATTATCGTTTATATTGGTAGCAAATCACAAGAAGGAATTTTCGGGGTTGAAAGGACCTTTTGCAAATATTTGAAGAGAGGATGAATGGCATGCAAAACGGCCTTGTGGTGCTCCAATAGAACTCATCTTTGGATTTTCAAAAGAATGAGAACCTTCAACACTCCTTTCAACTTCCATTATGTAAACTTCTTCACTACCCATCTCATTGTCATCACTGTCATCAATACTCATTTTATATGCCAAAGATGTTTAAGATATTTGTAGTACTGTTAAATTGTGGTTTTGAAGATTTTGTGTGAGAGCAAATTGAAAATAAATAAATAATGAACTCCCTAAAAAAAAAATCAAATACCTTAATGGTTGAATTGAGAACTTTGAAGAACAAAAATACCACTAAATCCAACTAAATGACTAAATGATAGCACCTTTTTGAGTTTGAAATTGGCGGCAAGGCTTTAAAATTGTCATAAGTATCCTCTAGCAGTACCAACAATTTATAAGAAAATTTGCAAAGTGAAATGAAAATAATCGTGGGAGAGGCGCCTTTTTGTCTTCTAGGTTGAATAAGGGGTATGGGAGGGTTTGTGGTCCCCCATGTCCCTTTTAAAACCATTTTTTCCCTAGGCTATTTTAAAAAAAAACACTATAAAAACAAAGATTGACATTGGGAACATTTGACTGTACTTGGGATGTTTGAGGGATGTCTCAGACGTACCTCATCATCTTTGGGATGACAAACATCCCCTCGACATTTTGTATTGTTAGGTCATGTTTATTAAGTTAAGAGAATTTTGTGAATAACCAGGGGACATCCCTTGCTGTCCTACCATACGGAAACACCACTAGGGATGGGGATGAGGGTTTGAGGGCTAGGGATGCTTGTGGAATGCAGCAAATGCTATTATGCAAACTTCTTGAAGCTTCATGGTTGATGCTATTTACTTACAATGAATTTTTAAAAGTGGACCGTAGTACTTGCAAATTGTTAGTTCGTTCCATCCAAATGATAATTTTATGCCGATAGGCATTTAAACTATTTAATTGGAATGTTAGCAATGTGGCAAATAGAAAATTAAGAAAATGCCTACTTGAATAAATGCTTGCTTGAATTACACAATTAGGCTATAATTGTGTTAAATCCTACATCGATAAAAAATGTGAGAGAAGTGTGATTTATAAGGCATTACATACTCCAAAAACTTTGTTAGTAGGGAAAGAGTCTAGAAGCCAAAGAGTCCAAGGTAGTGGATTACATTAACCATTCTATCTCCTCAATTAAGAAATTTATATGTATTGTCCATTAGAAACCGAATTAGGTTAATGGAACTATGAGAAAAATAGATTTTATTAAACATTTGTAAGAAAAAGAAAAATATTCATAAATCACAATGTGCTTGTTTGTGTTTTTGAAATTTAGTTTGAAGAAAGGAATCTGAAAGTGAACATTGAGACAAATTTCTGTTGACAACTTTTAAGAATGTAGACTTTGTGTTGAGTCGTATCTCTAATGATACTGCTACACATCTTTTATCCTCACAATGAATAAGATCTTCTAGAGAGGCATAATTTTCTCTTAAGAGGTAGTAAAACCTGCCATGAATCTCACAATACATTGAACACCTAAATGCGAAATGTTCTTTTGATTCTGATTCATTGTTGCAAGGTCTACA
>VDFB02332165.1:0-26441 GCA_007258455.2 Sequoia sempervirens
GACAATTTAATGTGGTCTTAAGAAATGTAAAGTGGATTGTTAAGCTATTTAAATCTTTGAATTGAGTATATTCTACCAAGTTTACAATATGTTAGGTTAGACTCTACATTTCTGAAACTCTCCTCATCATCAAGTTCAATAGGAGTACATAGTTCTTTCATCAGAGTAAGTGGCACTTGAACTAAATCCTTTTGTTTCTCCTATTTCTCTAGTTTTAGCTCAACTGTTGAAGGTTTCATCTCTCGAAAAATCACACTTCTACTATTATAGGGAACCTTTTGGGCAACTAGATCCCAAAGCTTGTACCCCTTCACACTGACACCATATTTGATGAAGATACACTTAGCTACCTTGTTCTCCAACTTAGACCTCTTCTCAATTGGAACATGAGCATAAGCTTCACAACTAAATACTCTAAGATGTCTCATCGAAGGATTTTTAACAGACCATGCCTCCATGGGTGTATTATCAATGAGATCTGATGTAGGAGATCTATTGATTAAATAACATGTAGTGGATACTTCTTTAGCCCATCATTTTTACTCAAGGCCAACACCACTTAGAATACTCCTAGCCCTCTCCATCAACATCTTTTTCATCCTCTTAGTGACTCCATTTTGCTGTGGGGTGTATGGAGTTGTCCTGTGTCTCTCAATCTCGTGCTCTTTACAGAACTTGTTGAATTTTGCTGAACAAAACTTACCACCAATGTTAGTCCTCAAACACTTGATATTTCTACTCGTTATATTTTCTACCAAGGCTTGAAACTCCTTAAATTGACTAAAGATTTCAATTTTTCTTTTGAGAAAATAAAAAAAAAATCTACTATAACCATCTATGAAAGAAATAAAATATATAGATTGTGACAATGAAGGAACATTCACAAGACCAAACACATCTGCATGAGCATATTTCAAAATCCCAAAAGACTTGTGAGAACTAGAGTGAAAAGTAACACAATGTTGTTTTCCATAAACATTTTTTTTGCAAAAGTCAAACTTAAGATTGCAATCATCAAGGCCTTCAACAAGGCTCTTAGATTTTAGGGTTCTAGGACCCTTCTTGATGTACCGATGTGACCAAGTTGTTGATGTCAAAGCATTGTATTCTCTGTAGGAAGCTTTATTTCTAAGGAATGAGAACCCTTAGGTACCCAAAATGAAAAACCATTAGATGTAGCTACTATAGATTTCTCTGCTCGATTTGACAGTGAGGATGAAAAATTCAAAGATTTCTCCTTTGGTTTGTCAAAAGAACTATTCGACTGAACCATGCATGCATCCATCTTGAACAAGGTGTTGATCCAAACACCCTTAGCCAACACCATATCTCCTCTCGTCATCTTGCATCCTCCACTACTAGAGAAAAAAATTGCACTCTCACATCATTTTGTTTACTCATAGAAAGAATTTTTCATGCCAAACTCGGGATATGCAATACACCATGTCAATCCCCTTCACTCTTCCATGACCAACAATCTTCAGGTGAGACTCATCACCCAAATACACCTTCCCACCATCATATTCTTCATACTTCAAAAACCAACCTCTGTGAAAGGTCATGTGGAAAGAAGCACCTGAGCTATCAACCACACATCTTTTGATGCATGCATTTCCAAAGCTACAACAAATTCATCTACGTCATCTTGAGAGGATTTATCAGAGTTGGAATCTGAGAAACTCTTTTTGTCTTTCTTCTTCTTCTCTTCCTTGCACTCTTTTATGAAATGACCAAATTTTCCAAAATTCGAACACTTGAAGTTTTCACCATTAAAATTCTCCATCTTGATTCTATCAAATGTTCTTTCCATCTCTTGCCTGCAACAAGGTCAAAAAATATTCTTTTGAAAAACTCCCACTAAAACAAAGATCAACTCAAAAAACCCTTCAAACCCAACAATAGAATCAAAGTTGACCAAGCTCTGATACCAACTAAAAGGAAGTCGAGTACATAGAAGAAGCTTCCTACACTAATCTAAGTAGGAGAGAGTTGCAAAATTTCTTAAACACCTTTAATTGTTACAAATTTAGATGCACATACATATCATAAATAGATAAACAATGAACTCATAACATAGAATTTTACGTGGGGAAAACCCTTTAAAGAGAAAAACCCCACTCCAAAATATAGCTCAATTAAGTTATTCACCAACAATTAAGAAACTTACAATATAATGCCAGAGCTATGATCTTGTAGGAGTCTTTGTACTTCTTCACAATTATGGAGTAATTCTGGTAGCATAACGGTACTTCAATAAAACAACTTACAACTCCAAAATACAAGTGCTCAATATATAAGAGCTTACAATGCATAAATTAGATATTTCTAAAAAAACTACCAAAGGTTGAAGATGCAACATGGAAAGTGCCAAAAACAATGCACATGCACAAAGGTAAGTTTCCAATTGTCACCACATGCCACACTGCAAAATCTGCACTTTCCAAAATAACTGCACCTCGAAAACTCACATTCCATGTAGACTCAACAGGGATATAGAAAAATCCTTTATGCACAACTCCACCTATAAAATCAACTTTCCAACTTGACTCCTTAGAATAGAAATTGCTAGTTGTAACTCACAAGACAATGTGAGAAAATTAGCAACATTTAATATTAGAAAATCAATTCTATAGAAAAATTAAAGGTTGAAAAACCTTCTTTTTCCCAACAATTTCCATCATATAATTGATGTTTCCATGGGCTATGCACTACAAAATTAATTTAGGTTTTCTTCAAAACTATGTAATGTAGTTTCTTTACAATGTAATTTGATATATAAAGGTTGAGATATTTAATTATTTTTAGTTAAAAAAAATAATGTATGTTGTGTTTACTTTGATTTAAGTTATTCTATTATAATATTTAGAATTTATAAATTTAATAATTAATAATCGTATTTAAAGATATAATAAGTATGTTGGCAAAGATAATGTGAATATATATGTAAATTATAAGGTAGGTAGGTATAAGCAGATTTTGTTGTAAGATATGTACAATAATATCATGATAAGAGTGAATGAAATATGTATAGGCTAAAATAAACTTATAAGAAATTTCTTAGTTTGTTTGATTTATTTTTTTATTGTGAGGGAAGATAGCATATTAGAATGGGTAGAATTTCAAAAGGGATTGTGTTCAACTATGAAGCTTAACAAGGATAAGTTGACTACTACTTTTCATTTGGAATGTGAGTTGAGGATCAAACATTGGAATTTTAGTTTCCTAGATATATGAACTTCAAATTTTATTTGTGGGTTCTATTAGGTCCTCACCCTTGAAAAAATAGAACAAGCAATTCTACAATTTGCTTGACCTCTTTTGAATATAAGATCATGAAATTGTTTGATATAGGTTTTTTTTCTTAGCTTTCCTATTAGCTATAATTGTCCAACCTCCTCACATTGGAGAAATAATCTCCATATTGACATAAAATAAAAAACCTCCATTAGAAGAAAGAGTACCAAACCATTCACTCTAGTATCAACTCAAATCATTCAACATTATTGGTTAAAGATATTGTTAATTTCTTCAGCACATCCTCCTATACTAAAGTTGAACGAATTGCTTTGTTGTCCTTTAGTTGTGTATCCATAGGTAATTTTTTTCCCTTTGAAGCCAAAATAAGAACTAGAGGCATTTTTATTAAAAAATCCCTACAAGGAGAATGAATGATCTAGAGAGAACATCCTTTTTACCATTAAATAAAATGTTGAAGACTTCAAAAGATTCATCTTGACACCAAACTACATGATTAGGTACCACATCATCTAACTTCATCATTTATTCCACCTAAATAGATTAGAGACCCCAACTAGTGGGACTAGCCTACTTTTGGGAGAAGTAGGATCCAAGGGGAATCTAATTATTTGATGTCGTGTCTTCACTTCCTACCACCATGTTTTCATAACACATTTACATTTTTAATTACACAAAACCAACAAGTGACTAATAATAAAATAAATTTTGGCACTTAAAGTCCCACTTCTCATAATCAACACATTTCTTCCAAATATTAATCCCAATATTAGCTAGACTTCCTCAAGAAGACCCAAAGGTAGGTTTAGGTCTACCAAAATGTGCATGTAAATAAAATGGGTGCATAAGGGTTTCAAGAGATATGGAAACACACTTACTTTAGGACTTTCCAATGCTTTCTAGAGTAGAATAACTTAGATAAAAGTGCAAGAGAAAAATAGATAATCTCATTTGAACTAGAACAATCTTGAAATTTTCAATTAAAGGATCAAAACCCAAAAAATAGGGTCATACAAAAGAGAGATGGATTTCCCCACACTCATGGATATTAAAAATACTAATCTTTTTATAATTATATTTAAAAACTATAATAAAGAATCCCCTAACACAAGAATAAATTACAATACTTGTTCCTCAAGAAAAGGTTTCTCATTGATGTAACTTTGGAAAATTGAGCCAAAGAGAGTTGAACTTGCATATTAAGAACATTGAGAGATGGTTAGTGATGGGTCTGGTTATTAGTATCTTTTTATTGCTTTTCATATACTTTTAAGATACTTTACATATGTTCTAAAGTACCTTTTGGACAATACTTCCATGATATGTTATTCTTTCATGCATACTTTGCAACCTTGAACCTAGTTTGTGGATATGAAATATGGTGAAAATATTCATAGTATTGCATTATTTAAACATGAATATGTATGTATATGAATCAAATTATGTGATTTAATTATGGTGGTTATTTGCATATATATGTTGTGTGGATTAACCTCTTTGCAACTCAGCACATGGTAACAAGAATGGAGTATTTATAGCGGGTACCAAAGCAGCAAAACAGGGAATTAATGAAGCTCAAGCCACCTAAAGTGTGGGAAGCTATGGAGCTGAGTGTGGTCATCATGGAAGGAATAAATACTGAAAATATATTTATTCTATAATTCTGAACGGTTGCCTATGTGTTTCACATGCAAGTTGTTTCATTGGATTTCTTATTTGAATAGGTCTTTTTTTTAGTTAGATGAATAAGTCGATCTTAATTTCGCATCCTTGTATCTAGGAGTGGGATTTATGATTACAGATAGTTAGCGGTTTGAATAAGACTCTCCTTGTTTTGTATAAAGTTAGGGGATGAGTTAATAGTTCAGTTAGTTGGTTGTTACAAGATATTAGCAGTTAGTTGTTTTTCCATTTTTCAAGTAATCCAAAAACATGTTAAAATGCCATTATTAAATACAATCTGCAAGAGGGATTTCATTTGAATATCTAGTGATATGTAATGAATGGAGTTATGTGTTGCATGGATGCATAAGAATCCAAGTTAGATTTGGTTTTAAGTTATGTGAGACAATCCTCTGAGATGGCCACTTAGGTATTGTTCTTCACTTCATCTATTTATTTGTTCATTTATGCATTTTTCATTAATTATGTTTTCATTATTTTACACATGCATTAACAGTTCATGGTTAGTTATAGTAGTTACATTGTTCATGAATAGAGGCGTAATTGATAAATTATAGTACTTTAGAGATTAGAACTAGTTAACTTGTCATTTTTCATAGTTTTAGATTAATTTTGCACTCGTACATCATTAACAGTCACCTACAGCTTATGTTGCAAGTACCTGTAGCCATTAGGTTTTGTAACTACTTTTATTACTTTTACAATTTTATAAAGTTTCAACAAGGTAGAGTAGTCTGAATAAGTTTGCATAGGGTAATTTAGGTGAACATGAGTCTATGAAGGAGCATATATAGTGTAGTACCATCCGAAGCTTACACACCTTGGTTGATGATTTAATGTAGGCTTTCAATGTCAAGTGGATTGTTCAGCTTGGCACACCCCTAAATTGTGTAGAATTTACCAATTCCGTAACACATTAGTTTTACCTCTACATTTAGGGTAGCAAGTACATATATAGAACCACCTATACCCACAACAACACTCTTCCCAAACTTTATGTCATCTACATGGAAATAATAGTAGCAATAATTAATGAAAGATTGGTCACCCACTTAATAGCAATGTTAGCACAACATTTTGAGTTTGATTCATAGTAGTGATGCCTTAATTAGGATTTATGATAATAGTATAAGAATACAACATTTTTATTGTGATAGCCACCAAACTTCATTTTTCATATATTCATATTAGATCATGATGATATTTCTTAAATCATGTTAATGAATATGTTCTTCAAGTCATCTATTCATGAATGGATATGGAGAGGGAGAGAGTTTGCATATGGATTAATGCATACACCAAAACATTTAAGACTTACAAGGATGAACCCATACACCTTTCTGAGCATATTCCCAAGTCTACACAACCACATCTATCTCATCGGAGGAATGCAAAGCATTCCAATAGGGCTTCATCAATATTTTTCTTTGCCAAAGCACAAACCGAAACTCTACCACTTATAACTTTCACTGTAAAAAGTGTAATGACATGAATTCTTGGATATAACACCTTCACATCTCGACCATCTTGTCTTTTAAATTGTAAGACTAAATCTTGCTTTGTAGAAGGATGTGGACCAATATACCATGACTCTGTCTTCGAGTATACATTGTGAATGCCTTAGCAAAACTTTTCCAACATATCTCCACATGTGCTACACCAAATAGGAATGATATCAATATAAACATATTGTAAACACATCAAAACATGTGTACCTACCTCCACATCACACTTAGATACTAGGTTAATCATCATTCTTCCATATACTGCATTGTTGAATATACTCTACACTTCCACTATCTTCAAAGTATATAAAAACTTCAACATACTTATTTGACATCAATGATAGCACATCTTGAGTTGACATCAATGGCAACACTTATTGCCAACATAATTATATACCACAAGTTGATATGATTTCATACATAATGTGTTATATGATGTATTGTGCATGTAAATAGTTGTATATTATCAAATTTTCTCATCTTTTCCTATCACAATCTTCTATAACTTGTCAAATAAGATTTGACATCCTTCTTGTCCATGACTTTGGGGTAAAAATAAATTTCAAAAGACTTAAGCCTAGATCCTAAGTGTGCTCATTCTTTTTAATAGTGTCAAGGAGATGTCATGCAGGATTTGAACTAGAACTATGTGCTAATAACTTGTTTTGGTGAAAAAAATATTAGCACTAATTAAAATATAATCTAATTTAAAAACTATGTTTATAAATCTAAAAAAGGTATTTGTTAGTTTTTCAAAAAATATTATTTACGCAAGTAGACGGATTATGTTTTTCAAATAGTTTTATTTTATTTATGTTTGACATT
Source organism: Sequoia sempervirens (assembly GCA_007258455.2). Taxonomy (NCBI): domain Eukaryota; kingdom Viridiplantae; phylum Streptophyta; class Pinopsida; order Cupressales; family Cupressaceae; genus Sequoia; species Sequoia sempervirens. The sequence continues at coordinate 7,269 of VDFB02332165.1, forward strand.
AAAGTGTCGGTATGCATGCTTTACTAGCAAACACTTCTAATTGGAAATATTTTTGGGATAATTATTTCAGCCAAAACTCATTTTATCTTTGAAGTGTTCATTTGTAATTTGCATTCCAACCAAATAATTTATTTTTTAAGGTTTTTCAATTTATAACATTCTGGTTGGAGCTGCGTAATCCATGCCAACACCACATTGATGCAAAAAATATATTTTTGATTGAAACTTAATTTTGCTCAACTTGCTCTAAAATGTGATACAACTTCAAATTTTCATGTTGTAATTCTAATGTAAACAACAAAAATATTAAAACACTTTACATCTAGATCTCATAATCCAATCTTATAGCACAACATATCAATTGATTATAAAAATCAAACATATAATACGATGAAAATTGTGAACTCCTCAATCCTTCTCAATTATCCCAAACATTCAATTCTCAATATTTCATTTCAACAGCAACTCATTATATGTTTAAATATAATTTAATCATCATTAGAACTAAACTCATACTTACAGTAGAAAACATTCATTTTTCTCACATATACCAAATCAGAGTAATATAATGCAACGACTAATTTCTAGCTGGGTATGTTTCTTATGATTTTTCTGAGCCCATTTATTTCATCTTGTGAATCACTAATATGTATTTTCAGTTCTACAAGAATCAAAAGCATGATTCCAATAAATGGATTCGTAAAAGATCTTGTGAAAGATGATGAAAAGTGATTGAAAGTTTCAATGATCATCAATTCCCTCTTTTGAAAAGACACATCGCAATTTGTATATCAAGCAAAAAGGAAGATCACTAAACAGATGCTTGTTTACACTTGACAGGAATAAACAAAAGTGGATTACAATTTCTGCTCAAACAACTTCACTCTCACCAGAGATTTTGAACAAAAGGAGGAGAACAAATAAACAATGAATGCACAATTAGTCACCCAGACTTTCTCCACTACCCAGATGATGATTTTATTTGAAGCAATGAAGTTCTCAGTAGTCCGTTGCGAGGGGAACATGTGTGGGAGTACCGATGAAGAGGCCTCCATAGACGATACCAGCAACCCCTCCTCCAAGCAGGGGACCTACCCAGTAAACCCAGTGGTCAGTCCAATCGCCGCTCACCAAAGCCGGGCCAAAGGAACGAGCAGGGTTCATGGACCCGCCGGAAAAGGGTCCGGCGGCCAAGATGTTGGCTCCCACAATGAACCCAATTGCAATGGGTGCAATGATCCCCACATCCCCCTTCTTCGGGTCTGCGGCAGTGGCGTAAACCGTATACACCAGTGCAAAAGTTATCACCATCTCCATTACCACTCCCTCTCCTGAGCTCATGCCGCTTGCCAAACTGTGAGTTGGAGTTGCCTGCACACGCATCACAGTTAGTTTTAGAAACCATTAGCGACTTGTTCGTTTGTTCAAAGGAATTAAGCTTACCAAACCGCCGGTGGTGAATTTCAAGAGGAGGCAGGCCACGGTGGAGCCAAGAAGCTGAGCAATCCAGTAGAAAATGCCGCGGAGCACGGTGATGTGGCCGCCCAAGGTGAGGCCGAAAGTAACGGCCGGGTTGACATGGCCGCCGGAGATGTTGGCTGCAATGGAGACGGCTACGAAAAGTGCCAACGCATGGGCCACTGCGACCGCCACCAGACCCGCCGGGCTCAGCGCCGCGTCCGACGTCAACTTATCTGCATTACAAACAATGAGAAAAGCGCCCTCGGTCAACAAACAACAAGCTCTGTTGCCAAAAACTTAAAATCAAACTGTCCGGCGGCTCAGTTAGATTGGTTAAAGTATTCTCTTGCAGATTAGAGATCACGAAGTCTAGTCTTTCCTATTTCTGTGATATTTAGAAGACATATCACACCAACGGAAGCTACGGATCCCGCAGTCAAAAAAAAACTTAACCAAACAGAGGATTTAGAAAGACGTACCGAAGGCCATGGCCGACCCGACACCAGCATAGACGAAGAGCAGAGTGGAGATAAACTCTGCAATGTATGTCTTCACAGTCTCGAACTTAAACGCCTCATCCAAGTTGCCAAATGCAATGCCCAATGCCATTTTGATTACAAGAATGCCCTCTTTGAGCTACTGAGTTTAGAGATTATTGACGAGAGATGGTGTTATGTGTTTCCGCTTATATAGCATTAATTGCAGAAGTTCACGAGCATAGCCAGAATTGTGTAGGTAGAAATGGTGGCCCGGCCTCGCAGGCATCGCCATTGGTGGGCCGCGGGACACACCGTCCATGTGAGAGGGGACGTCATTATCTGCATTGTTTATGAAGGGCAGCGCCTCGGCGACCAATTGAAAACAGAGGAAATCATTAAAAAGATGGAGAATGGAGAACGGCGCGTGGAGAGTGGAGAGCCGCAGGCAGGTGGAGCCCACCACCACCGCCCAGGCCGTCCAGATATATAAAATTTGACGACGTCGTTTAGGATTTAGACTTTGTAAGCAAGTCAGCAAAGTTTTGAATAGAACGTGCAGATTAGATTCGTTGATCGCACACGAGTTAAAACAAAGGAATTATATAATATGGAAAGAATAATTTTTGGGTGGCCCTTCACATTGAAGACACCCGATTCCCTATTGTCTTCCCTATATTTATTTAAATTTTAAATTTTGTGTTTGTTTTTAGTTTTGTTGTTTGTGTATTAATTTTTATTTATGTTGTTTTAGTTTATTCTTTTTTATTTTAACTTGATAGTAGGGAAAATAAACACACTTTATTATTCATTTAAGTGTATAATTGAATGATAGTAGGGAAAACAAACACTTTATCATTGATTTAAGTGTATAATTGAATGATAAGTATGTAGAGTATGAAAATTGATTTAGCATAGAAATAAAATTTCTTTGAAAATGAATATCATATATTAGTATTGGGATGAATTAGAAGTTCTTTCATCTATCTTATCAATCTTTTTAGAGAGGTAATTATAATTAGAAAAGAAATAATATATTTAAGTTTTAATACAATGTCAATATTTGATTATAGTAGATTGGTGAAAATATCTATTTTTGTATCAACGATTGGAATTTAAATTCCACAAAAATGTAATGTACAAGCTCTAATGATAATTTTGTAGCTTTTTAAGAGCCTCGGCCATGGACACCTATGTGTAACACAAATGTCCTCACAATGCATTGTCATCCTATACAGACACAAAAAAAATAAAAAAAAAATTGTGAAATATCTCGAAATTTGTGTCTACATACGTAGGAGAAAGATCATGGGCCCACTATGTACAAAAGATATTGAAATGACAAAAAAAAAAAACTAAAATGCAAAGTACAAAACCCCAATAACAAAAACTAAGAGAAAATAGTATCACTAAAATATTATTTTCTTCTAATTTGGACAATTGTGCATAAAAAAGAAAGAAGAAAATGTTTGGTTGGGTTGTTTGGGAGCTTGCCTTAGTCAAACACCCATTTTGGTATTTCTACTTCCACAGATAACCAAAAAAATTTATAATGCTAATAAAAATGATAAAAGAGATTCCTCTAAGACTGGATATGATGTCAGAGATACAAAAAATATTTGTGGCATACTATGCTAACACTAGATACATCTAGATGCTAGCATAAATAGAATCAATTGATAGAGTTATATCCCAATAGTGTGGTGTTCATTTAGTTGATCAAAGTTTCTTCAATAAAATAGCAAAGCTTTAATATTTGAGTGTGAGCATGAGAGAGAATCAATTGATAGAGTTATTTTTTCCTTTCTTTCTTTCCAAAATTGTAGGTCAAATCACTTTGTACTACACAACTACCATGTAGAGGCATTACTTTTAGAAAATTCACAAGATGTCCATGCTTGACGCTCCTGTACAAGGAAAAAAAACTCAAAAATCCAAAATTATCATGAAATTGCTAAACAATTGACATTCTAATGCTAGTATTTTATACATAATATTTTTATATTATGAGCTAAGAAGGCAAGCATTATGTAGTACGAAATTGCAGATGTATATAATTTATGACGCTACAAAGTAATATTATTAATTGAATTTAAATTAATTTAAGATAAAATATATATAAAATAAATATGATTTTAGAGGTGTTTCTTTTGTTAATTTTATCTTCTTCATGATAAATACTATGTTGTTTCTCATGATCAATAATTAAATTAGAATCTAATTTAATGAATATGTATTGTCGAGTTTGTGATAAATATCTACTTTGAATTTGCATTATTGCACTTGATTAGGTTTCACCTATAGCCTAGTTCAAGGATATTTTTCCAATGCGTGGTCTAGTCACCTACTAATGTGATCCCCTATATTTCAATCTTTTCTTCAATGAATCCATTTAAGATAGGAGTTGTGTTGAAATGCACAATGTAGTTTGTTGTGTGTAAAGATGATTTATCAACTTCCTTGATATAACAAGTTAAACCCATTTGTCAATGATACAAAATTGAAGACATGCTAAGAAATAAATGTAATGTCTAAAATGCCAATGATGATGTAATGTTGTAGTGTTGATGCAAATTATTTCTATTGAGATGTTATGATGCTTTATGATATGACTTTCCCACAAGTACCAATGACTTAGGATTTTCTATCAATATAAGATCTTATATATATGCTCAACTTTAAGGTATATTTGCATGCAAATTGATGGGATAACATTCCAATTCCAAAAAGGTTAGCTTGGGAAGTGGGAAAATTGGATTTTAAAAAAGGGTGGACTAGGTTGACATGATATGGTTTAGTCCAAGGGACAAGGTTGCAATTAAGATGCATGAACATGGTTAAAGAAAAAACTATAGAAGATAATCACTTCAAGTCATTAGAAATTAAAGTGGGAGTTGGATGAAAGGTTCATTTAGGATTAGTTCATGTGTAAACTAAGATAAGTGGAGCACTAAAAAATGCATTTACAATAGTACCAAAATTAGGTGTAAAACAAAGGATTCAAAGAATAGAGTGTGTGCTTTTATACCTTACATTTTCCCCCACTTTAATATTCATATGAAACTACATGAAAAATGTATGGATGATGACTCATCATTCTTCATGCATTTGTTATGTGTGAAATTGATAACCTTTACAAGTAGTAAATTTGTATGAATGGAATCATGATGTATTGGGAAATCATGAGGATATGACTGAGTTAAATTTCATAATAAATACAAGAAATGGATCAACCATGTAAAGTTGAGCCTAGAATGTAGTCATGCGAACATGCCCAATTCAATTCCATTGAAACCATATAAAGTTAAGGCCAAAATGAAATCATGATGTATGAGGTAATTATGAGGATGTGACTAAGTCAACCCCTATAATGCATACAAGATAGGAACCATATAACACCTAGAGTGAAAGTTGGATATAATATGTACCTTCTAAAATTAAGTGCATGACATCATTATGAATTTGATTTGAGGAGAGGAGAAATTCTTTAATGACCATATAAAAAAACATGTTAGTTAAAGCTATAATTCATGTGATGTAATCACAAAAGATCATAAAATGGAAATAAAAGATTACCCCTAATTTGACTCTCTATGTGAGGGCATGCAATGATATGAGTAGAATGGCCACATGATGAATGTCTTCATATAAAAAGTAATATATGGATTAGTCTAGAAGATATGACATGGTGTAATTACAATAAAACAAATTCCATGTAAATTAGAAGCATGCACTTGATCAGTGGAAAATAATACCCGTAAGATAAAATTATTTGAGAATAGCATATAGCTATAACCATTTAAAATATTTTTGTGGAAGAATATCATAATGATGGTTAAATAATATTGCATTGTTGAAAAGCATGTCATGGCATTTTTTCATGGGTGATCCCACAATACTTGTTTTCAATTTCTGGGATATCCTGATTTTTCTAAAATCACATATTTTTAGAAAATATAATGATTTAAGCCTTGAAATTTTTCATTTAAAGGATTCCAATTGAGTTTTTTATCAACCTTGGATAGAACCCTGCTAGTTTTAAACTATACCTATAACGAGTCTCCTTTACACCTATCAAAATGTTGATAAAAAACCACTTTTAATTTTTTTGGGGGATCAAATGTCATTTGAATTTTTTTGTAAGTATGTAGCAGGGAAAACTTTGGTGTTAGTCTTTGATTGGAAAATCTAGGAATTGTAGAGTCAAAATTGTGAATTTCTCGCACCCAATAGGTGTCCAAATCGCTCGGATTTTATGAACTATAGGTCCAATGCATGTCCATTCACCAATGAATTTTTTTATGAGGCATATTTAAGCAACAAATTTTCCATTGTCAAACTAGCATTTCAATTGGACTGACTAATATTTTTGTCTGGAATCCCAAAAGAATTTAATAAAACACCTACATACTCGCCAATACTATTAAAACAACATTGTATTAGGACCCATTTCACCAATTAAAATTTATAAATAGTTGCTTGTGAAGACCATTTCACCAATTAAAATTTATAAATAGTTTCTCATGAGGACCTATTTCGCCAATAACATTAACAAATAAATACATTTGAGGACACATTTTTCCTTGAAAATTACAACGTATCGTTGTATAAGCAAGCAGGATTCGCCAAATATTTAATATGCCATTTAAAAATCCCGTAGAATTCACCAAATATGGAATCATGGATTGATATAAATACAATCAAAAGTGTCATTCTTACACATTTTGTTCAGTTCTGAGGTTCTACTTCTCCATTCAGGAACTAGAATTCAGCGAACTGTGAAGCCGAAAACATAGACTTAAAAGGTGAGTGATCATTTCTTCATAGTTTTATTAGTTATAATAACATTTTTCTCTTTTCCATTCTTGCTTCAACAAAGTGAACCTTACGACCAAACTCTGAAGTTTCAAAGTTTTTGAAACCTCCGACCCACCGAGTAGAAAAGGCGAGTGATCATTTCTTCATAGTGTTATTAGTTATAATAATAAGTTTTCTTTATCTCTTTTCCATTCTTGCTTCAACAAAGTGAACCTTAGAACCAAACTCTGAAGTTTTGAAGTTTTTGAAACCTTCGACCCACCGAGTAGAAAGATGACCATGAAAGACTTGCAACTCAACAAAGTGAACCATCAAAAAAGTTGGAGAATCGGTAAGTTATGAAAATTTAGAACTCTACAACAAGGTTATCAAACTCTAAGGACTAGTGACTAAGGTTAGGAAAAGCCAAAAAATTTATATTGTATTCCATGGTATTAAATTTGATATGTGATTTTACACATTTTTAAAGAACAACACTTATCACACTACTTATAAATTCCTATTGCATTTCCATTCACACAATCTTTGATAAATAACTGAAAGGAATATTATTAATCCATTCCTTGAATAGAAGATAATAGTTCAACATTCATAACTTATAAGTTATAAGCTAACAGAAGCTAACAGTTCAACATAAATAACTTATAAAGGCATCCAATGTCCACCCAACTTAAACAATAAAAGCTTAAACTACCAAATCACCTAAATTATACTAAGAAATCCTTATGCATCCATTGTGCCTTAAAATCTTTATTCATAGATAAACATTCCACAGCAATGAAACTATCCAAAAATCTATCATTCCAATAATAGACAATCCACTGGAAAACATAGAGTTTCTTTTGTCTTCATAACGGTTTCTTGAAGACAACCGTTTTAGAAATTAAAATAAAAAGTCTTTGAAATATCAAGAGAGCCAAATTAAAGAAAATAACATAAAAACTAAAAACTAAATAGCGGTCCCACTCCCAGCACTGACTCCTTTGTTGTCAATTATTTCCACCTCCTCATCCTTTAGTAACGCCTCCTATTCCTTTACTCTTTGCTTGTATTTCTGGTACTTGGTAACGATTGTGGTGATGTTTTTGCTTCCTGGAGTTGTAGTAATCTGTAACCAGGTTCTCCACATGACCAAAGCATTTTCACACTCAACCAACTTCTGAGATCTTCTTTCTTCTCCACATTTATAAGTCCTCAAGTGGATCTCCATTCCACTGAGTTTTGAGAAGGAATCCCATGTCACTATAGCAGGATCAACTATTTCTTTCTTGAATATTTCTCTAAACTTTAGAGAGATCTCTTTTATATCTAGAATGCTTTCATCAAACTCATTAGTAATTTCCACTCCCAGAATATGACAATCTTCTTTAACTTCCCCCAACATTTCATATAATATATCAAGTGCATTATTAATTTCCTTCACCAGATTATCATACATATTCAATTTCCATTCCAATGAAATGGACCAAGAAGGGTCTAGCTCCTTAGATTATTCACAATTTGCTCACCAATTAATAGCTTTGCATCCATAGAGTTCAATTCTTTCATTTCCTAAGCAAGAACATAGAGACTAATTTGATATTTTCTGAGTTGTTGAACTTATGTTACTAACTCCTTCACCTTATTAACAACTTTAGTGTAAAAGAGCACAAATTTTTTTAGAAAGAAGATAGCCTCTCTAGATATTTTATCGATCCCCTCACAAGCAGCTCTGGAATAGCTCAAATTCTTCTTAATTTTGTCTATGGTGAGCACATTGATGGCCTCTACTTGAGAACTTGAGGCTTCATCAGATGTAGGAGGAGTGGCCATGGAAGAAATAAAGTTACTCAATGTGAGGACTTGAGATTCCAGTTTTATATTTTCTTTCCTTTGTTCTTTCACTCTTGTAATCAAGGTATTGACTGAATAATTGGCATGGTACACATCACCTTCCAGTGTTGGAAGCCCCATATGAACATGTGTGACTTTGTAGTCCACCTCCGTTATTTCATCTTCATTTAAATCCTTCACAGGCTCAGCAATTTCTAACATTTGATTTCCAGAAGTAGCATCAGTCACCATCCTTGACATCCTCCTGGCTTTCTTAGGTTTTGAAGAGCTTTGAAGTAACTTTGAAACTGTATCCACTCCAAATTTCATTGTAGGAATATGCTTTCTCTTCTTCTCCACTACTTTTTTTAGCCATCCTGGGGAGGCTACTACCAGACCAGAATCTTCATTTCCACTAATAGTTTCTTCAGGAGCATTAGGAGTGAAAGGTGGATTATCACTATCAGGTGGAGAAGAGGGCAATTTAGATAGAGGAGGAAAGATATTATCTTCAGTGATCTGTTGAAAGATAGCTTCAGAATCTACACCCACAAGTTTTTCTTGATTGGTCTTGTTCTTAGGGGTAGGAGAAAGCGCAATGTCTTGTTCACAAATTCTCTTCAACTTGATTGTTTCTTTTGGCAAGTATCGCCATCGCCTCCTAACTAAGAATTTGCACTAGAGGACCTCACAGAGGGTTTGCCCGATGATACACTTACACCAGATGATTGCGTAGACCCATGTTCATTCTTTTGTGATGACTTAGGCTCCTAAACAGAACCAACAACTTCTCACCATTTCCCATCTAACCAGTCTTGGGTTCTTTTAAGCATTAGGGCAGCATGCACCCTCATATCTAAAATTTCACATTGGCTCCAATCAACCCTAGGGTGGGATTTATTAGGAAATTTTTCATATGTAGGATCTATTATTGTTGAATCCTCAGCTACATTTTTAGGAATGTGAAATGACAGACTAAAATCCGGTATCTTTTTTAGTGTTAGCCTCATATAATCTCTTCTCAAAACTCCCTTCTCATCGACACAATCTTCCCAAAAATATTTGATAGATGGTTGATGCCGATATGAGCTCCCTCCATAGAGATTATGCTTCACAAAACCCTTACTATCAAAATTAGCTCTCATAGATAGATTCTAGAGGTTATATTCCTTGAGAATTCCTTTAGCTCAACTAGCCATCTGGGTTGTTTTGCACACAAAAGAAGGGGTCTCCAATGGGAAGACATACCCTAAGATTTTTCTATCTATTGGCTAACAGATTTATCACCTAACTCTATATTCATACACCCATAAAAGGTGATAAATGTAACCATAGTTGAATCAGTAACATTACAACATTACAAACTTCAAAATTGATTCTTTGCTTATTTTAAAAGGTGGCAGCTACCTTTATCTAATGTTCAATGAATGATTTTTTTAAACTAATGATGCTTTTAACTAGAAAGCAAATAAAGGATGGGGCTTTTAACCAGAAAGCTTCAAAGGTATCTATCAATCTCATGTAAATAGAAATAGAACTTCTGAAAGAAAGATAACAACTAAACCAATATCACTGCAGAAATTTTATTCACAGATAATAACACCATAGCAATATAGAAAAATTATATCATCTTCCATCCCAATAATAGATATCACACTAGCAAGCATTTAGTATAAACAGAATAAATCTATACACCATAACTCAAAGATTATGCATGCATAAACTCCACCAATGTCTTCTATATCAAAAGAACAGATAAAATAAAAAATAACAAAGTTTTCCCTAATGAGTAAATTAAAGTTTTCTCAAAAGATCCTAATCACATCATTTGAACCAATATTTAAACATAGCCAATGTCTTTGGTAACAGTTTCTTGAAAGTAACCGTACCGAAAATTAAAAGAAGTCATTAACTTAAAAGTTCCAACTTTAAAGAAAGTATATGAAAATGCTAAAAATAAACTATGCATCATTCCCAGCCACTTCAACTTCATCAGCTTTTGGCTCCTTGTTCTCTCCTTGTCACAAGAAATTCTCCTGCATATTCATTCTGGCTTTATATTCCCTGTACCTAGTAATGATTGCAAAAAAATATCCCTACTGCCTGGTGTCAATGTGATCTGAAGCCTAGTTCTCCATTTTTTGAGAGAAACTTCAGACTCGTTTAGTGTGTCAGACCTCCTTTCTGCTTCAACTTTAAAAGTTTTGAGATAAAGCTCCAGCCTCCCAAGCTTTGAGAAAGATTCTTTAGTCATCGTAGCAGGATCTTGACAAGGGAGCAAACCCGAGACACAGAAAGTAATGCACACAACTAGAAAACTTTGTTATTATTCAATAATGAAAATATTACATGCAGAGGATCCCAAATCCTTGAGCTCTATGATACATGCAAGCTACAAAAGTTTCAGTAAATTACAAAAATTACAAAAGTTTCCCCTTTCGTAGCATGCGAACTCTTTTTCCCAAAAAGCTACACAAAAATTAGAAACTAGCCCATAAATAGCCCCTTTTTCATTTGGAGACAAAAACAACATTCAAGATATAATTTTTGGCGGTTTGGCACCAAAAATTACAATTTGAAATTCAAAAATTGAGTCCTAATTCAAAAATTGGCAATTTTCCAAATATCAGCCAACTTCTGAAAGCCATAACTTTTGATCCGGGGCTCCGTTTTTCAAACCGTTTGCACCGTCGGAAAGGTCTCAAAGTGAAGAACGTGCTAATAACCTATTCTGCTAATTCCAATGATTTTTGGGCCCATACAAGACTGTTTAGTGCCTCAAACTAGACTTGGAAGGTTTTTTAGGGAAAAAAGCAAAAACTGAAACTTGAATAACTTTCAAACCGTGAATGATCTTGACCTAATTATTTCGCCAAAGTGCTTATTTTTTTGTCCTAAACCTTCCCATAAATTTATGTCTTCCCACGCCTTCAAATTCACACCTGCTAAAAATCACAGTTGAGCAGAAAAAGCAGAAAAGCAGTTCTGAAAGTTGGGAACTCTTATTCGACAAAAAGGGTATCCAGAAATGCAAAAACATCAACAAAAAGCAAACAAAAGGAACATAAATGGAAAGCATATTTTTGGATGATGCAAGATTTCCCTCACACCATTGGATGCTCCTGCATTAGACACCTAGGGTAATTTGAGAAGTGACCTTGTCACGTCTCAGATGGTTGAGGAAAACCAAAACAGTCAACCTCTGCCTTAGATAGCTAGGATGAATCTTCCACGGGCCTTCCTCTCCACTTGACCAGATATTCTTCATACTGCCTATTTTTGGTACTCCTTCCCACACGGCTATCCAGGATTTCTTCAATCTCCTCCTTCTCTGAAGTAGGTGTTGGAATGCCACACTGTTCCATTGTTGGTACTTCCTTTTTGCCACCTTCATGATACTCTGTTAGATCTGAAATATTGAACATAGGGGAAATGTTGACTCCATCTAGAAACTCTACCTCATATGCATTCCCTAAATCATGCCTCTTCAAAATTTTATAGGGACTGAACTTCTTCATCTTCAATTTTTTATAGGTTCTCACTAGAAACCTTTCTTTCCTCAAGTGGACCATCACTTCATCACCAATCTGAAACTCCTTATACCTCCTCTTCTAATCTGCCTTAGCCTTATACTGCATATTCATCTTATTAATATGTTCTCTTACCTTCTCATGTATATTCTTGATGTGCTCTGCAAAGTCTTTGGCTTCGACACTTGTCTTCTTCTCTTGGTCCATCTTCCTCAATTCTAGAGTGGTCCTGGGACTACCTCCATACACAATTTGGAATGGTGATCTACTAGTGATTTTGTTAATAGAATTGTTGTAAGAAATTTTTTCCTGAGGTAAGATCAAGTCCCATCCCTTGGGTTTATCTCCCACCAAACATCTCAATAGGTTACCCAGACTTTTGTTCACAACCTTAGTCTTCCCATCAATTTGTGGATGGTGTGCAGAACTGAACTTCAACTCTATTTTCAACTTCTTCCACAAGCTCCTCCAAAAGTACCCAACAAATTTTGTGTCATGATCTGAGACTATACTCTTTGGTAGACCATGTAGCCTCACCACCTCTTTGAAGAAAAAGTCAGCAATGTGGACTGCACATGGGTCTTTTGGCATGGGATGAAATGTGCCATCTTCAAAAACCTATCAACTACCACAAATACTGAGTCATTCCCTCTCTGTGTCCTTGGAAAACCAAGAAAAAATTCCATACTTATATCCTCCCATGGCCTCTTTGGTACAAGTAAGGGCTGATACAACCCAGTATTCTGGCTCACTCCTTTAGCCATCTGACATACCCTGCAACTCTGCACAAACTTCTTCACATCCTGTGATAATTGAGGCCAATAATAATGCTCACTAATAGTGGCAATGGTCTTATCCCGACCAAAATGTCTTGCCATTCCTCCACTATGCTTCTCCTTTATTAGGTTCTCCCTCATGGAACTCCTTGGAATACACAATTGACTTCCCTTAAACAACATGCCATCCTGGATTATGAAATCCAACCACTTTGTCCTATCAGTTGTGACAGGCTCCTTGCAAGCTTTCCAAGCCTCTGTGAAATCAGAATCTTTAGGGTACAATTTCTTGAGTTCATTGAACCCAACCACTTCAATTTGCATCTCTATCAACAATTTTTTCCTCCTACTTAAGGCATCTGCAACCCTATTCGACTTCCCACTCCTATGATTTAAAACAAAGGTATAATTTTGCAAAAATTCTACCCATTTCATATGCCTCTGATTTAATTTTCCTTGGCTATTCAGATACTGTAATGCTTGATGATCAGTAAACAGAACAAATTCCTTCGGTAACAAATAATGTCTCCATTTCTTTAATGCTTGAACTATTGCATAAAATTCTTGATCATATATAGAGTACTTTCTCTTTGCATCATTTAACTTTTCACTGAAATAGGCAATGGGCTTACCTTCTTGGCTCATCACTGCTCCAATGGCATAGCCACTAGCATCACAATCCACTTGAAACACCTTATTGAAATCTGGGAGGGCTAAAACTGGTTGCTCTGTCACCTTCTGCTTCAACAGATCAAAACTCTTCATTGCTCCAATGCTCCACTTGAACTCTTTTCTATCCCCTCTCATTGTTTCAGCCAGGGGTGCACAAATACTACTGAAGTTTCTAATAAACTTTTTGTAAAAATTGGCCAAACCATGGAAAGATCTCACCTCAGTAGCAGTTCTTGGGGTAGGCAATTCTAGAATAGCCTTCACCTTCTCTAGGTCTATCTTGAGACCTTCTGCCGAGACAACAAACCCCAAGTACACTAACTCCTTCACAAAACTACACTTCTTCATATTAATCAATAATTTCTCTTCTCTCAACTTCTCAAAAGCTCTATGAATATGCATTAAATGCTCATCCAAAGTCTTACTAAAAATAAAAATATCATCTAGATATACAATAACAAAACTTCCCAGAAACTCTTTCAATACCTCGTTCATGAGCTGCATGAATGTGCTCGGTGCATTGGTTAGCCCAAAGGGCATGACTAACCACTCGTATAGACCCTTATTGGTCTTGAAGGCAGTCTTCCATTCATCTCCCTCATGAATTCAGATCTGGTGATATCCGTTCTTCAAATCAATCTTTGTGAAGTACTGTGCTCCACTCAAACAGTCCATCAAGCCATCCATCCTTGGCAGGGGAAATCTGTACTTGATAGTTATCTTGTTGATGGCCCAGGATTCTGTACACATCCTCCACTCCCCATCCTTCTTTGGTGCTAGTACTACAAGTACTGCACATGGGCTCAGACTCTCTTGAATCAAACCCTTTCTCAACAACTCATGAACTTGTCTATTCAACTCCTCATTTTCTGTAGGAGTCATTCTGTGAGCTGCCTTATTTGGAAAACTAGCTCCAAGGATCAAGTCAATCTGATGACTGATCTTCCTCATTGGTGGTAAACCCTCAAGTACGTTATCAGAAATAATCTCCTAAAACTCATCCAATAGCCCAGAAACTTCTACTGGAACCTTCTCACTATCTTCCTTTTCCATTCTAGGAATAAATGCATAACACATACGCTCATGCTTCATGCCTTCTAAATTTCCTTCCATCCAGGCAAACTTAAATTCTAGCACTACTACATACCTTTTCTTTTGTCTTCAAGGGGTTTCAACTTATGGCGGACTCCATCCTTCATCAGGCAATAAGTGTTTGCATGGCCATCATGTACAGCTCACCTATCGAACTGCCACAGCCTCCCCAACAACATGTGACATGCATCCATCAGAATGACATCACATAGTACCTCATCATGATAGCTTTCGATCTTGAACTTGACCAGGCACTGCTCATTGACCAAGACTTTGTGGTCTTTTTGCAACCAGGAAATCCGATATGGATGTGGATGCCTTTCCCTCTTCAACTTCAACTTCATAACCATCTCTTTCGACACCATATTATCGGTGCTCCCACTATCAATAATGACATCACAATATTTTCCTTCACATTTGCACCTTGTGCAAAACAAATTATTCCTTTGTTTTGGCTCCTTCTCTTTAGTCACTAGGCTCTTCTAACCACTAGGGCTTCTCCCCTTTCAGCATCATCTGAATGCTCAGATTGAGCCTCCTCATCTGAATGTGCAACCCTTCCACGACCTTTTGGTCTTCTATCTATCCTTCCTTGGTGTAGTGGACATTCATAGGCTTGATGCCCTTCTTCACCACAATGGAAACAAGTTCCTCTGAAACCACCTCTTCTGAGTGTTGGCCTAAATCTTCCTCATCCTCTACCTCTTTGATCACCACTGTTTTGATCACGAGGGGGTAGAAGTTATCATTCTTTTAGCCTCGACTGGTACCCACATCTTCATTTTTCCTTTCATCCTCATTTCGACTCCTAGAAGATCTTCCACTACCCCTTCCACTTTGACCTCCTCATCCTTTTTGCTTGCTATCAAATCTTTTGTTTAGTTTCTCCTCAACTTTCAGAGAAAATTGGTATGCATCCTCAATGGTGGTCATTCTAACCAAGCTTAGCTCCTCCTGAATGCTTGGTCATAACCCATTAAGATAACAGGCTACCTTCTCCTTGTTGACCTCTGCATGGCCCATTTTGATGGTCATCTTATGAAAATATTCTATGTATTCTTTCACAAATCTACTTCCTTGCTTCAACCCTTGCAATTTCTTTAGCAGATCTAACTCGCAGTCCACTAGTATGAACTACTTCTTCAATTTCTCCATCATGCTATCCCAATTGCTGATCTTTCCTTTTCCTCTTCGATTTCTCTCCAACTAGACCTCTTTCCACCAAATATTGGCATGGCCCTTCAACTTCATTTTTACAAACTTAACCCGATCTAGGTCCTCTACTTCTTCATACTCAAAATACTCTTCTAGCTCGTTGATCCAGTCAATCAACTCTTCTAGGTTCAGACTTTCAGAATAACTGGGAACTTCTATTCTGGGTCTTTTTCCTATCTTTGAAATGGCCCTTATCAGCCACATCTGATCTTGATCAATCACTTCTTCTTCCTCTTCTATGTCTGAATCTTCCACCTCTTCTTCATCCTCACTTTCTTCTCTCCTTCCTGAGTTTAACCCTCTTCTCATTTGTTCCTGCAATGCATCAATTTGTCTCTGGAGGGCTCTGAAACCCTCGACCGCCAATGGATCTCTTCCACCAGAGTTTCTACCACCTTTTCCACCTCCGGCACCACCACGCCTACCAGGTATCACTCTTGGAGGCATCCTGAAGATCTTGAACCCGCAACCACGGTCCTGGTGCAAACTACCTCATGATTGGCGATCTATCCACACGCTCAAGAAAACCCGCTCTGATACCACCTGACGAGGGAGAAAACCCAAGACACATAAAGTAATGCACACAACTAGCAAACTTTGTTATTATTCAATAATGAAAATCTTACATGCAGAGGATCCCAAATCCTTGAGCTCTACGATACATGCAAGCTACAGAAGTTTCCCCTTTCGCAGTGCATGCGAACTCTTTTTCCCAAAAAGCTACACAAAAATCAGAAACTAACCCATAAATAGCCCCTTTTTCGTTTGGAGCCAAAAACAACATTTGAGATATGATTTTTGGCAGTTTGGTGCCCAAATTTACACTTTGAAATTCAAAAATTGAGTCCTAATTCGAAAATTGGCAATTTTCCAAAAATCGGCCAACTTTTGGAAGCCATAACTTTTGATCCGAGACTCCGTTTTTCGAACTGTTTGCACCGTCGGAAAGGTCTCGGAGTGAAGAAAGCACTAAGAACCTATTCTACTAGTTCTGATGATTTATGGGCCCATACAAGACTGTTTAGTGCCTCAAACTGGACTTGGAAGGATTTTCAGGGCAAAAAGCAGAAACTGAAACTTGACTAACTTTTAAGCCATGAATGATCTTGACCTGATTCTTTCTCCAAAGTGCTTATTTTTCTGTCTTGAACCTTCACATAAATTTTTTTCTTCACGTGCCTTCAAATTCACACCTACTAAAAATAGCAGTTGAGTAGAAAAAGCAGAAAAGTAGTTATGAAAGTTGGGAACTCTTATTCAATGAAAAGGGTATCCAGAAATGCAAAAACATCAACAAAAAGAAAACAAAAGGAACATAAATGGAAAGCATATTTTTGGGTGATGCAAGATTTCCCTCACACCACTGGATGCTCCTACATCAGATCTACTACTTCTCTGTTGACGACTTCTCTAAAATTTGAGCAAATTTCTTTTGTGCCCAGAATTTTCTCATCAAAATCATCTGTTATCTTCACCTGCAGATCATGAAAGTTCCCCTTGATTTCTCCTAACATATCCAAATACTTCTTGACCACTTCTATGATTTCCTTTACTAGGTCATCATATATTTTTAGTTTCCATTTAATTGAATCAAGCCATGAAGGATCTAATTCCTTTGGATCACTAACAATTTGTTCATTTACCAACTTTAATCGATCCATGGAAACTAACTCTTTCATTTCTTTCAAAAGTACATATAGACTGGTTTGATCCTTTCTAACCTGCTGCAATTCTACTATTAATCCTTTTCTTTTATCAACAATTTTAGTGTAGGAAATCACAAATTTACTAATAAAAAATATAGCTTCCTCAGACAATTCTTCAATCCACTCACTAGCAGCCTTAGAATAATTTAGTTTTTTTCTTAATCAACTGCGTTGCAGACTCATCAATAACTCTTTCTTGGGAACTAGAAGCCTCAGTAGACAAAAATGGAGAAACAATGGAAGAGATAAAGTTTTTGAAATCCAAAATTTGAGATTGCAATTTTACCCTTTCTTTCCTTTCTTCTTTTGCCTGCTTGGCTAAAGTATTGACTGAGTAACTGGCGTGATATACATCACCTTCAAGTGTATGCGGACCCATGTCAACATGTATGATTTTATAATCATCCGTGGTTATCTTATCATCATCTATATCTTTTAAAGGTTCTACAATTTCTAACACCTGATTACCAAAGACAACATCATTCATAATTCTTGAAATTTTCTGGGCTTTCTTGGGCCCTAAGGAAGATTGGAGTAATTTTTTCACTATATCTACTCCAGTGGATGTCATAGGAGTGTATTTCCTCTTCTTTTCCACTACTTTCCTCAACCATACTAGAGAGTTTTCTATTAGACTGAGGGCTTTATCACTTTGAACAACCTCTCTAGACTCACTTGGAATAATTGATATGTTTTCTATAGGAGGAGAAGATTCCTCAAACAAGGGAAGGAAAGTACTATCTTCAACAATATGCTTAAAGATGCTCTCTGAATCTTCTGACACGGGTTTTTTTTGGACATTTTTCTTTTTAAGAGCAGGGGTGGATGGGTTGTTTTGTTCACATATTGATTTTGATTTAATTGATTTCTCTAGCTTTTCACCATCACCCCTAGATTGTGAATTGGGGCTAGAAGACTTGATGACTATCCTCACTGATGATGTACCTCCATGGACTACTTGGCTAGATCCTTGCTCATTTTTCTAGGATGATTTTGGTTCATGAATAGAACCAGCAACCCTACACCATTTTCTCTCCAACCAATCTTGAGTCCTTTTTAGTACTGGTTCAGCCCGTTTACTCATATATAAAACTTCATCTTTATCCCAGTCAACTCTGGGATGTGATTTATCAAGCAACTTCTTGTATTCAGGATCAAGAACCACTGAATCTTCAAACGCATTTTCAGGAATTCAGAAAGAGAGATCAAAAATTTGTATATGCTCAAGGGTTAACCTCATATGGTCCCTTTTGAAAACTTTATTTTCATCAACACAATCTTCCCAAAAATCTTCAATTGAAGGTTGGTGTTGATACAAGCTGAAGGCATACAGATTTTTTCTCACAAAGCCCTTGTTGTCAAAATTAGTTCTTACAAACAATTACTGGAGATTGTATTCTTTGAGAATCCTTTCAACATTCTTAGCCATCTTATTAATTTTGCAAGAGAAAGAACGAGTAACTAATGGGAAGGTATACCCTCGCTTTCCCATATTCATGTATTTTATATTTAATATGGCCATTTGTCTGCAGACCTCCAAAAATACCAATAAATCCTCAAGGTACTTAGGAAATTTAAGTGGAGCCTTCTTGTAACCTCCAATTCTCAAATAAGA
>VDFB02332166.1:0-12504 GCA_007258455.2 Sequoia sempervirens
ATAAGGAAGATATACTTGAATTATGGATGAGATGAAATAGAGACCATCTAGGGAGGTTTCTTACACAAAACATTAATTTTTGAAGAAATATTGATTTTGATTAGGAAGATATTCAACAATACCAGATTGAAAATAAGAAGATAATCAACAACATCAAATAGAAAATCAAGAAGAGAATAGAGATCCATTTCAGGAAGAAGAAATGGCTGACTAACCAGAATGTCCCCTAGCAAACAGGACCTTTTCTAATCCTATAAATCTTGAAAGACAAATTGGTGAGCCTCCTATGAAGAACATTTCACCCTCAGTTTTACCTACCTTTAGGGGAAAGAATTGAGAAGATCCTAATCAATTCCTTTTTGAGTTCAAATTTTTTTTCTAGACCTATGATTACACAAATGATAATCAAAAGTTGAAGTTGTTTCCTTCTACTTTGAAAGAGTTGGCTTTACAACAATTCATGGGTTAGGAACAATTGGAACTTGGCAGAAAATGGAAACCAAATTCTTAGACAAATACTGTGATTACTGTCGAGTAAGGGATAGGAAGGAGGAATTGTTTCGAATCAAGAAAATGAAGGATGAAAGTTTAGAAGACTATGTTGATAGGTTCTAGTTTTTTCATTAGAGGTGTACTAATGGGTTGGATAATGAAATTAGCAAAACAATTTTCCTAAGAGGAATTGATGATGAATCAAGATAGTCCTTGAATCTTATGGGAAAGGGAGAAATTAACAAGCTTTCCTTGGATGACATTGTTGAAATATGTAGAAGCTACTCTAGAACTGGGGTAGGGACTAGAAACTCCAGAAGAAACAAGGCTCATACCACTAATGTGTCAGAAGTAATAGAGGAATTAGTGAACATGAAGATTGATTTACTTCTTCATCTCAACATGCAAGGAGATAAGAAGAGCATTGAACCATTATCTATTTATCGCTCCAAGTGTAGGGGGAAACACCTTTTAAGAGAATTTCCATTGAATCAAGTTGATGTCTATGAGATTTTTGAGAAACCACACTGAACAAGTTCTTGTAATATTGTGGCTAGGATAAAAAGCAATCTGAAGAAACCACTAGTGGCTAAAGAGGAGATTAATTATATTGGCCAAAGACCTCAAAACATAGGGTATAATGAAAATCAAAGACAATATGGTTCTACATAAAACTGGAATCAAAACCCTTGGCAAAACCAAAACCAATGGATCCCTCCATATCAACCACAACCACCACCTACATATTGGGGACAACTTGAATGGATGAATCCCCAATGGAACCAATCACAATGGTAGGATAACCAACAACTACAATGGTAGTCAAATTAGCTATCATGGCAAAAAAATTAGACGCAGTTCCAACCATGGAAAAATCAAGGGAAAAAACATCCTTGGGGACCAAAAAACTCCTGCAATAAATGCTCCTAATACCACTAATGACCAAGTGAATCAACCTCAGCTACCAGCTCAACTAGTTGCAAATCCAAGAAATACTTGAAATGATGTGAATCCCCCTAATTTGAATGTAATTGATGTTAATGATATTCAACTGAGAAATCAAACTGTTTAATCTAAACCAGTAGAAAAAGATCAAGAAGGTGGGGAAGAAATCAAAACTTCAGCAAAAACACAAAAATTTGATGAAGAAAAAAATATCAATCAGGTGTACCTTACCCTGAAAGATTGAAAGAAGAAAATATCACTCCTGAATACTCTCAACCTAATTACATGAATGTTGTTGATTCTCAACTTCTTAGAGAGATAAAGAAAATAAACATTGAAATACCATTGTTGTAACCAATTAAGGACATACTAGAGATAAACTAGTTAGTAAAATCCCTTTGCATGAAAATTCTAGGTAGAAAGAAAAAGCTATCTCCCAAAATACAAGTAGGGACAAAACTAACTGATGTACTATCAAGATGATTGCTTCCTCAGAAATATATTGATACTGGAAGCCCTATAATAACCTTGAGTATAAATGGAGTGGAGGTAAACAATGTCCTAATTGATTTAGGAGCTTCCATAAATGTTATCACATTTGATACAGTTGAGATGCTAGGAATGACAACTATTCAGCCAACAACAATTGTTATGTAGTTAGTTGACCAATCTACTACAAAACTAGAAGGTATTATAGAAGAGATCATGGTTACCATTGACACATGGGATTATCCAGTTGAATTTTTGGTTCTTAAAGCCAAAAAGAAAGATTATGGATATCCAATCATCTTAGGTAGACCATGATTGGCTATTGTTGCCACCTTAATTGATTGTAGATCTGGAAGCATCATCGTATCAATTGGTCAAAAATAGAAAGAATTATCACTCTATCCACTAGCACAATCATTAATTCAACCAAATACTCAACTTTGGGTGGATGAAGATTTAGAATCAAAAGGCAATGGTATTGTGAAGTTAGCCATGGTTACTATAGTTGAACATGTTCAATAACATGAAGAACAAGAGTATACTTCAGAAATTGAGAAAGAAAATTGTCAAACAACATTACATGAACAACACTCTTGTCCTTTGAATACACTTGTTGAAAAATAAATTGATTCCAAAATAGACACCAAATAGATTGCAATAGCTAGAGATAAACCTCTCAATATTAACTCATCTTTATCCCCAACACAAGAAAAATAATTGAAGGAAACTTTAGAAAAACACACTGAAGCATTTGCTTGGGACTATACTGATATGTGAGGAATCCATCCATCAATTTGTAGTTATCACATTTATACAGAAGATGTAAGACCAATCAGACAAGGACAAAGGCGTATCAATCTTGTTCTTTGTGACATTGTTAAAGAAGAAATATAGAATTTTCTCAAAGTAGGGTTCATATACCCAATCTTTGATAGTCAGTGGGTTTCTCCACTATTATTGTCCCAAAGAAGAATGGTAAATTGTGTGTGTGCATATATTATCAAAAATTGAATAAAGCAACAAAGAAAGACCATTTCCCATTACCATTCATCGACCAAGTACTGGATAACCTAGCAAGTAGCAACTACTTATCTTTTCTTGATGGATTCAGTGGATATAACCAAATCCAGGTAGCCCCTGAAGATCAAGACAAAACTACCTTTACCTAATCCTTGGGGTACATACACATATACAATCTTACCATTTGGACTATGTAATGTGTTGGTCACATTTCAAAGAGCAGTGCTTGCTATATTTGTAGATTTTACCACTTCCTATGTCTAAATTTATATAGATGACTTTACAGTCCATGTTAAAACATTTGAAGAGGCACTACAAAACTTAGAAAAGGTCTTACAATGCTATAAAAATCAAAGATTATCACTAAATCATGAAAAAATTTCCATTATGATGAAAAAGGGCATCATTCTGGGACATCACATCTCGAAAGAGGGGATAAAGGTTGATCCCAAGAAAGTTGAGATCATACAGAACATTGAGATCCCTAAGAACCAAACTAGTGTTCAAATTTTTCTTGGGCATACTAGGTATTACAGAAGATTTATAGAAGGATTTAGTAAAATTGTAGCACCATTGTTTACCTTGCTCAAGAAAGAAGAGGATTTTGTATGGACTAAGGATTGTCAAAAATATTTTGAGACAATCAAAATAGTTTAAACAACTTCACCAATCATTAAAGGACCTGTTTGGGGAGAACCATTTCACATACATGTTGATGCATCCAATCTTTCCATTGGAGAAGTGTTAGGACAAAAAGATGGCAATGATGTCATGCATGCAATTTATTATATGAGCAAAAATTTAAATCCTGTTGAAAGAAATTATACAACAGAAAAGGAATTTTTAGCTATAGAATATGCAATAAACAAATTTAGGCATTATATTACAAGTTACAAAGTTTATGTACACACAGACCATGTTGCAATTAGATATTTGATGAACAAAGCTGTAGTAGGTGGACACATTATTAGATGGTTACTGTTGTTGCAGGAATTTGATGTTACTATCATAGATAAGCCTGGAAAAGATAATGTTGTTGTTGACTTTCTTTCCAGAATTGTACTGCAAGATGATCAAGAACTAGTGGATGACAAGTTTCTAGATGAACATTTATTTGCAATATCAGTTCATCCACCATGGTTTGTTGATCTGAAAAATTACCTTGTAACAAGGAAGTGCCTAAGTCACTTCAGTCATAAACAAAAAAAGAGGTTGATTCATGAAAGTTTCAAATTTTAGTGGATTAATGGTCTTTTTTATTTAAATTGTGCCTTGATTATGTTCTTCACAAATGTGTAGCTGAGTTAGATGTCTATGATGTAGTACATGCCTATCATCATGAGCTTGAAGGAGGAAACTATTCGATGGTAAGGACAGTTCATAAGATCTTAGGAACTGGCTACTTTTGGCCATCAATGACAAGGTATGTTTAATTCTTTGTTAAACATTGTGATGAATGTCAGTGAATGGGAAGACCCACCCCAACAATGGAGATGCCATTTCAGCCACAAATAGCTCTAGAACCATTTGAAAAATGGGGAATCGATTTTGTGGGACCTGTTGATCCACCCTCCAAAGGGTGGAATTATATACTTGTTTGTACTAATTATGCAACAAAATAGGTTGAGGTGAAGGTATTACCAGCAATAATTGAGGATAAAGTTGCATATTTTATGTACAAGCAAATCCTTTAGTGATTCAGTGCACTGAGAGAAATTGTTTCAAACCAAGGGCCACAATTTGTATCAATAATGATGGAATCCCTTTTTCAAAGATACTAGATGACCCATAGGAAATCTTCACCATATCACCCTTAGGCAAATGGACAAGTTGATGTTACTAATTGAGAATTGGAGAATATCTTGACAAAAATTGTTTCTCTAAGGAAAATAGACTAGGCAGAGAGGTTAGATGATGTAGTATGGGCTTATAATACCACATGGAAAACAACTAGATTCTCTCCATATGAACTTGTGTATGGGAAGAAACCAGTGATGCCAACAGAATTTGAATTAAGAACACTGAAAATTGCAATAGAAGTTGGAATTGATTTACCAGAGTCGAAAAAAAGTAGAATTTTATAGCTCAACAGACTTGATGAAATGAGAATGGAGGCACTTCAGCATACAAAGGTGATTTAGAAGCAAAGGAAGAAATGGCACGATAAACATATTGTATCTAGATAGTTCAAAGAAGGAGATTGGGCATTGTTATTTGACCCCAAATTTGAAGAGTTTAAGGGGAAGTTTCATACCATATGGCTAGACCCCATGAGATAGAAAAATTATTTGAAAATGGAGTTGTCCAATTGGTTCCGATTGATGGAGAAAAGAGTTATGCTCATTAATGGTCATTAACTGAAGACATATCATAAGCCAACAACAAAGGAGGAATTTCTAAATGATCTACAACACATAATTGAACATTTTCTCATGGAAGACATCTCTTCCATGAGAGAAGATCTTTGAACCTTAGAAGAAGGAATGAATAAACAAAGTAAATTGAAAACTAGCAAATGGCAGTTTGCCTTGCAAAAAAAATAACTAAATTGAAAACCAGTAAATAGTGGTTTGCTTCGAAGAAAAAAAAATGATGATTCCGGAAACCAACAATGGAAGTCTATCTAAGTTAACTTTTGAAGCTCACTGAAGGCTCACGAAGATCTCAAAAGCTCTGAAGACTCTTGAAGATCTGAAGACTAAAGACAAAGAGCTCTATTTGGGTCAATAGCTCTAAAGACTCGAGTTTGGCCTCACGAGAGCTCCACGAGAGGCTCTTAAGAAGATCTCAAAAGGCTTTCAACTCTATAATTTCAAACTCTTGAGAGAACTTGAGAGGCTCACGAAGAACTCACGAAGGCTCCTGAGGAACTTGAAGTCTTGAAATAAATAGAGGTGCACACTTAATGTGAATATTATTTTCAAATATTATTTTCTAAAGTAGTTAGACTAATGTAAAATAGGTAAATATTTATAAGTCTAGACATCTTCGCCATATTGTTATTAATAACGATAATAAATGAATTTTAATCATTTCAAAAAGTGGCGGGACAGTTGATATAAGGAATAATGTGACATTGGATGATGTTAGTAATAATAACGGATCTTATTATGATTCACCTATCTTTTCAAAATATTTCCAAGTTCATGTTGATATGTGTAAAAGACAACGCCAACCTTGTAAATTAAATTGCAAATTCATTTTGTGGCATGCAAATCGTTCGGAGCAGTAAGGGAAATTAATGACACGTAGTGTCATTTTCAAAATGGCTGCTCCAAAAACAAGGAAAAATCATTCCACATTTTGCTAAGTAATTTAGTCTGCCAGTTGAAGTCCGCCATTGTTGAAGTCTTCCATTGTTGAAAAGAAGAAATGGGGAACAAGAGGAATGCAGAGCCAAAAAAATTCACTCTTGATTCAGAAACTAGGAGATTGTTAAGGGAAGTTGGATGGCTGGATTTTATAATGAAATATGAAGGTTTTCAACCAAAAATCATAGAGGGATTTGTGAGAAATTTTCACGTGAATGTCACCAGAGTGAGGGCTGAAATCATTGAAGTCACTCTAGAAATAAGAAGTGAAATTTCTGGAATTCCAGTTGAAGGAAAACCAGTTAACAAGGGCTGAGTCAAATTTGAAAATTTGGTGGCAACATTTCACCAAGAACTAGAAAGAAGGCCAGAAATTTTGATGCATAAGGGAGACCAATGCGGAATAGCTCGTCACAGTTTGGAAGAACCATGGAGAACTGCTGCAACATGGCTCATGAAATTATTCACCTGTGAAGGACAATACATCAAAATATTAGGGTCAGGAATGTAGCTATTGATACATTTAAGGTATGGACAGACAAAACCCTTTGCTAGAATAAATCTGCAAGCATTTTTGTTCCAACAAATTGCTTCCATGATTTTAAGAGTAAAGTCTAGAGGGGAGTCTTCCATAAAATACCAGGGGTTAATTCATTTAATAATTAAGCACTGTTTCTTAAAGAAAGAATCTGGGAAATAGGGCTGGTTATAAAATTTTTTTGCACCCATAGAAAAGCAAAAAGGGAAACCCACAAGGGGGCCCACAACAAAAAGGTCAAAGATTGAGAAAGGTGAATCTTCCAAAGGAGAACAAAAGAGGGGTAAAAGAAAATTACAAGAATCCTCTAGGGTAACCCGTACTAGTTCCAAAAAGAAAAAGCAAGATTTGCATGAAGAAAGCCCTAGCCATACTGAGACCGTTGTGTCCACCCTTGAAGAGACACCTGCAATTCAAACCCATGTTTCTAAAAGCCCGATAGAAACTGTTGCAGGCCATGAGGAAACATGCACACTAATATTCTCCTAAGCAGCCTCAAAGCCCTCTTGAAGGCCCAATGTCGACTCCTAAAAGAACCCCTATTTTTGAAATCCATGAATCTAGTGAAGAGTTTGAGGCACAATCTGAAGAGCAAGAAGCATCAGAGGAATTCGAACAAGAGGAGACCGTGAGATCCCCTACACCTTCTTCACCTTATGAGAAAAGAAAAGGAAAAGAACCATTGATTGAAGAAGAAATCCATGAAAAATTGAATGAAGAGGAATTAGAAACTGAGGAATTGTTAAGGGCTATGAAAATGTCCCGATTGGAAGCTAAATTAGAGCAAGAAAGGAAGAACATGCAATTCCTTGAGGAAAAATTAAGAAGAAAAGAAGAGGAATTGCAACAATCTCTCAACAAAACTGAATAAAACTGAGGAAGGCCCTACAACAAGCTAGTGTACAAGCATTAGCAAATACTGAGGAAATTACAAAATTAAAAGAAGAATTGCAGCAAAAGGAAGAGCAATTTTAAAACAACAATCTATGTGGTTTTATTCACAAGAAGCCTCTACTTTCATTGCCCCAACACATTACCTTGCTCTACCTCCCATTCCATCTGACATTCCATCAGATGATCCACCAAGAACCTAGCCTGCATATCTCTCCCTGGCAGCCCTGAAATTCAAACATGAAAATAATCAACTGAAAAAGCAAGTGCAAAAGCTAGAGAAAGAGAAAAATGAGATTGAAAGAAGACTTGAGCAAGCAGTAGAGATAAGTTCTACGTTGCTTTCGATGAGAAGACCAACATGGGTATATGCTTTGTTTCTTCTAGAGAAGTTTCTAGAATGTAAGCTTATTCAATTAATTTTGGGGAGAAGCCTGGATTATCACAATAATAGAGATTTTATGCAAGATTACTTCCATAGCCACCCTGGCATTCAAAATCAAATGTGTGGCTTTTTCCAGCATGGGTTTTTAATGGGAGATAACGATGATTCTCTATTGAATGTTCATGTTGGTGAGCTTCAAATTAGGTCCTTTGTCTCCTTAATCCAAAATTAGGTTGAATGGTCAAGTAGAATGGAAAAATATAAGGAGGCTTAGAAAAAGTATGGTTTACCAATGAGGCCTGAAATGCCTCATGCAGAGAAATATATCAAAATGGTAAGGCTAAATCACATTAATCCTCTTTATGTTTCAAACTTGCTCAATAGTATATCTACATTCCAGAATATAGAAGGGCCACTTCCCCCATTGGAAATAAAATCATGTGAGGAAAGATATCAACTCATTCCCGAGTCAGTAAGAAGAAGAGAGCCAATAAGTCCAAACAATCTCAGATGGAGTTTGATAAGAGTCAGACATGTGATCACTTTGATTGAGCAGCAACAAGAACTCTAGGTTGGCATGCAATTTAGAATGCCAATTATCATTATGCCCACGCCAAAGCTCAAGGAATCACCCAATGTACTTGAGGGAGTAATAAGACCATGGTTTGAAAAGCTAAGACAAAACCATGGCTTTGCACTCAATAGTAGATTGTCGCACTAGTACAGGGAAGGAGTGTTCAATTGTTGCATTTGGATGGAGGCACTAAACAAGGACAAAGAGACCACCATAATTCTTGATGAGGAACCACGAGGACATGGTCCATAACAAGTGGGGAAGAATGATGAGAGGCTTAGGGATACTTTCATTTAAATCATTTTATGTTTAAAAGACTTGTTATTTTTGTTAATTTTGTTAATTAACATGACTAGTGGTAGACTATGGACTAATATATTTTGCTTACTTTGCTTTACGTTTAGCTAATTTGGTAGATATATTTGAAGTAATGGTTTATGTTAAATGCATTACTTTATGATGATATTAATGAGATAATTATGCAGTGTTGTTCTTTTACTACCATAATTGTTATCCTTTTCTTAAGGGTTTTATACAGGGTATTTAAAAGACTGATGATGAAGTTAAACTCCCTGTTTAATTAAGATAATCACGCCATTGATCGGCCCAGTTGGATGATGAATCAATCAATTCCAAATCAGCTTCTTTGTAGTCAGTTAAGGAATTTCTACTCCCAGTGCCGATCTAGCATATTTCTCCATGTCTATTCTCAGTCATGTTTTAGTCCTATTTTAGTTCAGTTTAGTTTTATTTAAATCTTTAGTTCAGACACCTTGAATCTTGGCAGTTAAATGCCATGTTGTGAATTCAATAAGGATATGGTTATAAATATCCATGTTTCAATTTTAGATAGGAGTTAGATAATTTCAATTAGAGTTTTGTAATTAATGGCAATACTTTGTTTTGTGTCCCACTTTGATCAATTTGAATGAAAACAAGAAGTTAACTTGAATCACTGTGTTAAGAGATCTTACCTGAGGAAGAGCAGGGCCCGCTCAACCAAAGGGATCAATCTTGTGTTGGTATTTTACTGAAGTTATGTTATTTTTGTTCATTGATATTAAATCTGAAGTATTAGATGTTAATTCTAGAATGTTAAGTTGTTAAATCATTTTCAGTTTATTGGATGTTAAATCTAGATAGTTAGTTCTGCTTGAATCACTTTTAATTTTAGTTCATCATGGTTAGAATGATTTGTTAGATTCATTGTAAGTTTTATTAAATTAATCAGATTTAGATGTTGTTTGTAAGAATTAAGTTTGGTAATTATTTGTTGGGTTTAATTAGAAGCAATGATGGGAAATTATGGAAAGATGGAATTGAAGTTTGTTGGAAATTTGTTCATGGAAATTAGTATTTATTTTTTCTAGATTAATTGTCATTTCCTTGCGGTTTATTTCTATTTTTAAAAATAGCGTTTAATTTCAGCCAAATCTTAAGATAGATTTTTTAGAGAAGCAAAATAGAATTAATTTGGATTTCATAATTTAAGATTAAATTGGTAATTTAGTCTTCTCCATGAATCCGGTCTCAATCAAGTCAGTAAGTCACTTAAATAAGTAAAAAACTTTAGTTTAGGAAATAAAGATAGGAGAATTAATCCTTAGGAATTTAGTCACTACATTTAGAGCTCACGAGGAGCTCTTGAGAATACGAGAAAAGCTCCACGAGGATCTGAAGGAGCCAAATTGATACCTAAAGTCAACTTGTTCTGGAGTGCAAAACC
Source organism: Sequoia sempervirens (assembly GCA_007258455.2). Classification (NCBI taxonomy): domain Eukaryota; kingdom Viridiplantae; phylum Streptophyta; class Pinopsida; order Cupressales; family Cupressaceae; genus Sequoia; species Sequoia sempervirens. The sequence goes on from VDFB02332166.1 coordinate 10,372, forward strand.
CTCAAAATCCGTGACAACCATCCTTATCACATATAGCTCACGAGACACACCCGGTTCGATAAATAATTAACTAAATAATGCAAGTTGTGACATCAACGACTGCCCATCATTTTGGCACCCTAAAGGCTCTTGAAGAGCTCCCAAAAGCACCTGAAGGCTTCTAAAGATCCTAAAGATTGAAGACTCTATTTGGCTCGATAGCTCCTGAAGACTCCTAAAGTTCCAAGCTCCTGAGATCTCTTAAAGAACTCTTGAAGGCTCCTGAAGATCTCAAAGGCTTTCAAGTCCTGTAATTCCAAAGCTCCTGAGAGCTCCTGAAGGCTCCTGAGGAACTTGAAGTCTTGAAATAAATAGAGGTGCACACTTAATGTGAATATTATTTTCAAATATTATTTTCTAAAGTAGTTAGACTAATGTAAAATAGGTAAATATTTATAAGTCTAGACATCTTCGCCATATTGTTATTAATAACGATAATAAATGAATTTTAATCATTTCAAAAAGTGGCGGGACAGTTGATATAAGGAATAATGTGACATTGGATGATGTTAGTAATAATAACGGATCTTATTATGATTCACCTATCTTTTCAAAATATTTCCAAGTTCATGTTGATATGTGTAAAAGACAACGCCAACCTTGTAAATTAAATTGCAAATTCATTTTGTGGCATGCAAATCGTTCGGAGCAGTAAGGGAAATTAATGACACGTAGTGTCATTTTCAAAATGGCTGCTCCAAAAACAAGGAAAAATCATTCCACATTTTGCTAAGTAATTTAGTCTGCCAGTTGAAGTCCGCCATTGTTGAAGTCTTCCATTGTTGAAAAGAAGAAATGGGGAACAAGAGGAATGCAGAGCCAAAAAAATTCACTCTTGATTCAGAAACTAGGAGATTGTTAAGGGAAGTTGGATGGCTGGATTTTATAATGAAATATGAAGGTTTTCAACCAAAAATCATAGAGGGATTTGTGAGAAATTTTCACGTGAATGTCACCAGAGTGAGGGCTGAAATCATTGAAGTCACTCTAGAAATAAGAAGTGAAATTTCTGGAATTCCAGTTGAAGGAAAACCAGTTAACAAGGGCTGAGTCAAATTTGAAAATTTGGTGGCAACATTTCACCAAGAACTAGAAAGAAGGCCAGAAATTTTGATGCATAAGGGAGACCAATGCGGAATAGCTCGTCACAGTTTGGAAGAACCATGGAGAACTGCTGCAACATGGCTCATGAAATTATTCACCTGTGAAGGACAATACATCAAAATATTAGGGTCAGGAATGTAGCTATTGATACATTTAAGGTATGGACAGACAAAACCCTTTGCTAGAATAAATCTGCAAGCATTTTTGTTCCAACAAATTGCTTCCATGATTTTAAGAGTAAAGTCTAGAGGGGAGTCTTCCATAAAATACCAGGGGTTAATTCATTTAATAATTAAGCACTGTTTCTTAAAGAAAGAATCTGGGAAATAGGGCTGGTTATAAAATTTTTTTGCACCCATAGAAAAGCAAAAAGGGAAACCCACAAGGGGGCCCACAACAAAAAGGTCAAAGATTGAGAAAGGTGAATCTTCCAAAGGAGAACAAAAGAGGGGTAAAAGAAAATTACAAGAATCCTCTAGGGTAACCCGTACTAGTTCCAAAAAGAAAAAGCAAGATTTGCATGAAGAAAGCCCTAGCCATACTGAGACCGTTGTGTCCACCCTTGAAGAGACACCTGCAATTCAAACCCATGTTTCTAAAAGCCCGATAGAAACTGTTGCAGGCCATGAGGAAACATGCACACTAATATTCTCCTAAGCAGCCTCAAAGCCCTCTTGAAGGCCCAATGTCGACTCCTAAAAGAACCCCTATTTTTGAAATCCATGACTCTGCTGAAAAGTTTGGGGCACAATCTAAAGAGCAAGAAGCATTAGAGGAATTTGAAGAGGAAACTGTGAGTTCCCCTACACCTTCTCCGACTTTTGAGCAAAGAAAAGGAAAAGAGCCATTGATTGAAGAAGAAGAATCCCATAAAAAATTGAATGAAGAGGAATTAGAAACTGGGGAATTGTTAAGGGCTATTGTTAAGGGCTATGAAAATTTCTTGATTAGAAGCTGAATTGGAGCAAGAAAAGAAAAACATGCAATTCA
>VDFB02332167.1:0-33456 GCA_007258455.2 Sequoia sempervirens
CACTATTGGCAGTTCTATGGTAGAAGCCTAGAGTGTAATCTAGGATATAGAATTCATTTTGGTGTTCTTGTATGGCAATATATAAACATCAGCTCTAAATTTATATACTTCGAATTCTTACTAAGAAAAAATATAAGTCAACCATGCACTACTGGGGTAGGATAGTTGAACCTTGTAAGATCCCATTGGACCATCTTTTTGTGGTTATGGCAACACATAACTTGTTTAGGGCCCAGAATCCTTGGTAGTGGATATTTTCTAGAAGATCCAGCTTGAGTTGTTTCTTGAAGAAATGTACTTTTGTATTGGGTAGTTTGTGTCTGCTGCATTATATTGATTGGTGTTTTCTCTAATGGAAACCTGTGTCTATCCAACGTGTTGTATGCACTTTATGTTTTTTATCCAAAATCATTTGCTCTGCTTCCATTTTAAATTTTTGACTAGTAAAAAATGAGTAATTTAAATAATTCAATACTTTGCTAGACTGGAAATGACACTTCACAACTTTCCTGGGCAAACGTATAGGTATCACTAACTAGGCGTAGTGTTATTGGTGTCTGTAAGCCACCGAGTCTTCTTTTATGCCATATTTGGGTTCGGATTGTACAATACCATGCAGAAGGGGTTACATTTGTAATTTGCTGGGTATTTACTGTTTAACGATCGGTCCATTTTTTGTTTGATTTATGGTACTTCCTGTTCACATGGCACAGTTACAGCTGTAATTTGCTGAGTATTCCACTATTTAACATGCACGGTCCAATTTTCTTGGTACTTCCAGCAGTGATCCAATACAAATTGCACACTTACATTGCTGTCCCATCATTATGAAGGTAATCTTAATATTGACATCTTTTACCCTTCACGTTTCATTTAGGTAAGCGGTGACATTCATAACTAGGAAAGGGTGGCACAAAAATTAAAGGCGGAAAAATGGCGTTTCAGAATCTTGTCATTTGTCATGTTTGTTTTTGTTAGCACTGATGGTTCTCTTCATATGAAATGGTTCCATGGATTTGTTTATTAGTTTCTGAAATTGTGAAGGATGCAACCTACTTAGAAAGTAGACAATTCTTGTCAAAATTCATGTTTTACCCACTGGGATTAATATGCATTTTCAAATGTGTGTTTATATTTCTGATGTGCCTGCATTTACTGGCACATGATGAAGTGGTTGGGTTGAGTAATGTTTATTCAATATGATTTATCGGGCAAAGTGGAAAAAAAATTTGAAAAAAAAAGCGAAAGGAGCCTGTTTCTCTTGTATGAGTTATTTGAGAGAAGGAATCTAACTTCATAGCAAGTTGTTTCATTGACCACATGCCTGATGTTCTTAATTTGTCTCAACTCTTAATACCCTCTATTTTCATATGGAGGATTATTTTATTCAGAACGCAGTGAATTTATATGGGATTTTTTATAAATCTTTTTTATTTTCTTTTCTGTTTCAATGGCATTCTGGTAAATCTTAGGCACCTGATATCCAGCTGTGATATAACATTGCATTTTCTCAATTGAGATCATATGCTGCTGTTCCATATGTTATGTACTGTATATTTAGTTTCTTAACTGCATGCTTCCTTTTAATCCTTGAGTTTGCATTGTGGTAGTATAAAGAGTTTTGTGTGTAATATGGGCGTGGGATGTTTGTTATACATATGTTAGGTTTAATGTAAGTTGCCAGTGACTTGAAGATTATTCTTCCTCAATAAACAGAAAGCATAGTCCTTCCAATCATGAGCATTTAGGAGCTTCACTTGTTTCATTTGCTACTAACTTTGAAAAATGTTGGTCCATTATTTTATAATTGATCATAATGTTCTATGACCACTTGTAACTTGAACTGTCAACAATCTAATACAAGTATGAAGTGCACTTGATATGCAGGTGAAAGTGGCGTAAAAGGAAAAGACCAAGAAAACTGAATTGCCTCTTGGAGAAATAATATTTGGTGGGATGGCACAAAGAATTGCAGAAAGAAATGGCCTTACAGGACAGAATTATGGAAGAGACCAAGGAAAAGAAAAATGCGGCGGAAGCATATGTTTATGATACACATAACAAGGTATCATTTTAATGAAACTTTTTGCATTTAATTATTTGGTTTTATATTTCATCAATTGATATTTTTTGCTTTATAACTTCATACCTTAATATAATTAAGTTTACATTTTCTAGGAAAGAATATCTTTTTATATCTGATCTTAAGATCAACTTTGCAATTGAAAAACAAAACAAAGAAATAGAATAATTTTATCATAACAAAACAAAGAAATAGAATAATTTTATCATACATATGCTCGAAACTTACTGTATGATGTTCATATCTGGTATCTTTTGATGCTTCATTTTCTTGTATTTCAGATGAATTTTTGGTACGCAGGAGTTTGTATTTGAAACAAGGATTTTGGTACCTGTCTTGCTAAGGAATGAATGCATGTTTTGGTTTTCTTTATTAAATGTTAAGTTGGTTTCCTCCATTATATTTTTTGCAACTTTGAACTATTTTTTCTATCCCAATTTGGATGAATTGAAGACTCTCACCTCTCAGTATGCTGTGGCAATGAAGAGGGTTTGCTTTGTGCTTTCTGGTATCTATTGTATATCCAAAGGTGTCTATGCATGTTTTGGTTTTCTTTAATAGATGTTAAGTTGGTTTCCTCCATTATTATTATTTATTTTTTTGCTACTTTGAACTATTTTCTCTGTCCAAATTTGGATGAATTGAAGACTCTCACCTCTCAATATCATTGTGGTAATGAAGAGGGTTTACTTTGTGCTTTCTGGTGTCTATTGTGTATCCAAGGGTCTGTCGTATTTTTGAGTTACCAATTCAGAGTGGATTGCTGTGAAATGTTAATTGTGTCAAATATTTTCTCGAGTCTACTGTTTGGGCATTGTGGTTTATCCTATATGTTAGAATGCATCATGTCTTGATGGAGGGGATATCCACTTCACAAGAAGTCGAATTTTTTTGTGGTACTCTAATCAAAGGTCGATGAGGTTTTGGTGCATAAAAGATAGAAACTTATTTGTGTAACGTCCATAATATGAATGGGATGCTAATCATTTGATCTCTCATGTGATTGTTTTGGTCTATGATTTGTCTAAATGAATATGTTGTTTTGTGATTTTACTTGCTGTGATGTGTGCTTGGTGAGCAGATGAAGGTTTAACAAGAATTTACTGACCAGTTACACATATTTTTATATTTAATAAATATACTACTAATTTTAATGTGCATTGTAAATGAACCATCTCAATGAAAAATATCAGCAATTTGTCACAGAACATGAAAGGGATGGCTTGACCACAATATTAGATACTGTTCAAGACTGGTTATATGATGAAGGAGAGGATGAAACAAAGGGAGTATACATTGCAAAGTTAGAAGAACTATAGAAGGTAACTAGTTTTCAATTTTTAACGTTCTGTATATGTGAGAAAAACTGCATTAATTTGGTAATTTTTCATTTACCAACTGGGTCATGTTATTTCACATACCAGTCCGAGAGTTGAGTAAAATGTGAAAAAAATTTATAGCTACATTTACAGTAACTGAGAAACTGATTATTAGTAAATGTAAAATTCAGTTTGGTGATCCAATTAAGGAGCATTACAAGGAAGATTTGGGAACAAAACCAGCAATAAGACAACTTGAACACTGCTTCACTGGTTATAGAGAAGCAGCCATTTCCATAGATCCAAAATTTGATCACATTGATGTTACTGAAAAGCAGGTGAATCTCTTTTCTTAATACATGTTTTTTTGTGGTTGCTCCTTTCTCATTTCAAGTAAAAAACTACATTTTCAGAGGTCTGATGTAAATATTGTATTTTTTCCTCTTGTTATGGTGTTTAATCCATCATTTCATTAGCTTCTTTTGTGTTGCATATTTTTATATTGCTATGATAGGTTGTCAATGAATGTAATGATGCTGAACAATGGCTTAAGGACAAAAGGCAACAACAAGATCTTTTACCAAAGCATGTCAACCCTATTTTCTTGGCTTCTGACATGAAACGAAAAGCTGAGACCTTGGATTGGTATGTATTCTTTTTCTCAATCTGTGTATAACATCTTGCCAAGTATTTTCGAACATCAATTAAACTTACATAGAAATATATGTTCGAACATCTGTTGAACTTACACAAAAATATATGTCAATGCAATAAATAAATATAGAATCTAGAAAGGACTTACACAGAAATAATAAATATATGTATTCTTTTTCTCAATCTGTGTATGAGAGCTTGCCAAGTATTTTCGAACATCAGTTAAATTTACACAGAAATATATGTCAATGCAATCCTAGTAAAAGATTACAAACCAGAATCTAGAAAGGACTTACACAGAAATATAGAATTCTCCTAAACATCAGTTAAATTGACTTTTGATTAACAAGCCATTTCAAGTCTTCTTAAATTAAAAAACTCAAGGAATAAATGCATCTACATTTTGTTGAGATATTCATGGATGCATATTTAGATAGGTGAAAATCTCTTTTGTCCATTGAATGAAGGATGTTGAATATTGAAAGCCCTCTACATACTTTTCAGCTAACGTTCAAGAGGGTAATCTGCATAGCTTCCAAAAGGCTTGCAGATTCTACATAAACTATGTCATGATCTCAATGATGACAAAAAATGGGCAGAGTTTGCAGCAAAAAGTTACAAAAACCTACCACATCAGATTTTTTTTTAAACGAGACGAACCAGGACCAATCTCCCTACAACTGCTGCATCAATCTATTCACAGTAAAAAACTGGATCTGGGTTTTTGGGCCACTCTATTCTTGAGTTTGAGACCTTTGAAACGAAAATATTGGTTGCAAGTTTAAGTTTGTTTTCAGGCGTCGAGCGAGGTATGTTTCAACTGCCAGAAAGTTGCTTTTCTCGGCATGAGACAACCTTCCAGAGAACCACTTCCTTCATTTAACAGATAACAAAAAATTGTTATAGAATGGAATAGAACATAAAAAAATTATCCCGCCACGTACAGATTCCAAAGCAAATGAGTTTCCTCATAATTCTGCACAAATTGTGTCGGGCTGTCAACAATTCCGATGACAAAAAATGGGTAGAGATTGGAGAAAAAATTTACGAAACCCTACGACAGCCAAAAATGGTGTGTTGCTAGCCTCAAGTGATTTCCCAAATCTCTCCCACAGAAACCAAGGTGTACACAACGATACATATGTATTTTCAAAATAAAGAGGCAATTATTCGAAGATGATTTATCACTTCTAGGATGAACCCCTCCAGCCATCACTTGAAACATATGATCTTTTTTCATCATTTACAATAGTTTGAATTTCAATGGGTAAGACATCGTTAGAGTCCCAATGCCTAGAGGCGACCACCCAATACTAGCAAGGCAATCGGCTAAATTGTTGGACTCTCTAAAGACATGATAAGCATAGACATCTTCAAATGTGTTTAAGATTGCTATGGAGCCCTCAATTATATGCTCGATTGTCCAAGAGGGAGGGCTAACTTTCTTCAAATAATTAACCACATTCAAGGAGTCCCCCTCCAACCAGAATTTTCTGATCCCCTTCTCCTTAGCTAGTTGTAAGCCATGGTAGGAAGCTAAAGCTTAGTGATCATTAGATGTTGATAATAACTCTATACTTAAATAATAATAACTTTGGTAAGAGATTTAACATTTTCATTAGAGGGCTTTGGTCTGTTATACCTCTATCTCATCTATTCCTTGATATGTTCAAAATATTTGTTTGGAATCTCATAGGGAACATGATGATTTTTATAATCATTTTGAAATAATTCCTCACCCTCACAAGCATCCAAAAAATATATGTTGGCATCATCATAACATTTGGATGTACCTCATGCTCTTGGAATTTTTTCTTCATTAAGTGCAACTACAACAACGTACTTGGATTGATCATGAGGAAAATAACATGTTGAACTAGAATGAGTCTTGTTGAAGGCTCACATGATCCTTCCTCCAGGGATTAGGGGTGTGATTCTCTTGGCATCCTCGATTTGAATTTCTTGGTATTACCTATTTTTCATTACGTCAAGATCTCTTAGACTAGTCATAGTTGTAAGGCTTTTTAAGTGACCTCTAACACTCATTGAAATGTGTAGGGGCAGCATTAGAAGGCATACCTTTTCATTATTTGCAACTTTGTAAGAGAGTTCCTTAATATAGCTCCCATCAACTTGTCTAGTTTTTCTTCAATATTGAGAGGCTTGCTAATAATTGCTGCATTTGGTTTCAAGACTTTCACATCAACCCTTTTATTGTCTTTCCCAAAAGCTCTCAGGTTACTTTCTATGTTGATGGCCATTGAATATATTTCCCTCAAAGTTTGAGAGTTCTTTTCTCTCAGCAGATAACCCACCTTCGAATGGAATGTTTCGTAGTAAAAAATAAAAAGGCACATGGTTTCATTAGGCCTTACTTTTAGAGGAATTTCCCTTATTGTCATAATGAACATGTTATTGAATTCAACAACTGATTCATTTAATCATTTTTTTATGATAGTCAACTCATAGATTGTGAACTTTGGATTTACTCTCTCCATATTGCAATTTGAAGACCCTTATAAACTCATCCCATGAGTATACTCTACTTTTCAAAACACTTCCATACCATTCTTTTGCACTTTCTTCCAATGACCACACAAATTTTTTTCATCATGAAATCCTAGTTTTTGATTTCATATTCATTAGTGACATTGATGAAGTGACTTAAGTGGCCATCACTAGTGATAGAATTGTTTCTCTTGAATTTAGACACCTTCCCGTTCATCTCAAGTGGAATTGGATTAGGAAAATTAGGGGTTCCACAAAATTGCAATGTATCTTTCTAATCTCAATGGTGGTCTCAAGAAAAATCTTTCATCCTATCTTCTGGGTTTGACCCAAATATTTGGTACCACATTTTTTTGAGGGGTTAGGTTGATTGTGTTGAATAATAGGAAACTAACATAAAATTTTAAGGTTGAGTAATATTTTTTGTGGAACAAAATTTTGTATGATCTTCTATGTAATTATTTTGTTGTTGATTCGATAATAAGTTCTATTGAGCTTATTGGGCATGTTGTAATGAAATTTGTGGTTCTATTTCATGTTATCAAATTCTATGATATTATTAATAAGATCAATATGGTGATCTAATTCCCTTTCTTTGCAATTTGTTTCTATTTGAATATTCTTGTCAACATCTTGGAATGTTGCTTCTACCTCATGCTTTGAAGTTTGAGGAGTAACATGTATGCCTTCCCTTTGGTTTCATAGAGGTGAGATCAAAGGTGGTATCATGTCTATATTTTCTATATTAAGATTTGCCTCCTTTCCAAACCTAGTATAGTCACATCTAAGATTTATTCTAGTAGTTCTAACCCTATTATCAACTAAATTATTAGATGTTTATTGATCATAATTTCTAGGAGTAGATATTCTACTTGAAGTACCTACTTTTCATTATTTTGTGAATCTTACAAAGGGGACTTACCTAAATCTTTATCCCTCCATTGTTCTTGTCTTATTCTTAGATCAGATGTAGAAATCACTAGTATCTCTTGATCTTTGGATCATTGGTTCTTTTCCATTTTATCTTCTAATATAAACTCATGGATCTTCCTTGATAGAGTCACCACTTGTTATAGGAGAAATTAATTTGAATCATCAAAATTTTGATTTCAAACCAAAGAACAATACTTTCTTGGCTACATTGTGGTCACTAAGTAACTTGGAACTTCAAATTAATTTTTAATCTCTATCCCTACAAATGGTGCCAATTTGTTGGCATAAGTTAATGGGATACCAAACTTACCCAACAAAATTCTACTGGAAAAAAATGGTGAACTAGTTGTAGAGATGTTTTAAATATGCACCGAGCGCACACTTCAGTAGAAATGGCTAAAGTAAATTAATCGTCCGCAATTATGCCATTTTATTGGTGATTTGAGTTGTAAGCTTGAAATCCCTAAGGTCTAATAATATTCCAGGTGCCAAGGTTATCAAACCTAGGAAGATCACCATAAAGTTGTCTTCAAGTTGAGCAGTTAAGGCCCAATTATTGAGGTGGATAAGACCTCCTTCACTTTCGTATCTACAAGACCAAGGGGTTTTTTCCTAAAATACTATATTAATGTCTGAAAGACTAAGGAAAAATTGAGATGTTTTATTTTGTTTGAGTTTGAGTTTGACTTTTCTATTCTCCGGTCTCTAGAAAACCTAATGTTTCTTTTCCTCATATTTTTTTTCTTGAAGACAAGTGTCCAATCCAAGATTTGATAATTTTTATAAATCCTTCTTGACTAGCTAGTGTGTGCTCTTTAAGATCTAACTTCAAGCAATTAGGCTATTTACGAAGGAATCGACTTTGATACCAATCAATGAGAACACAATTATACTGAGAGGGGGTGAATAATTATAATGCAATCTTATTATTTTTTCAATATAATAGCCACCATGATATTAATTGGACAATATCATTCACATAAGATCTAACAATTATGCAACACAAGAACACATGATTTACATGGACACCCTTACGAGAGAAAACCATGGAAAAATATTGCTTTTATATAAATATATTTTACAATCTTCATGAGCACCAACACAATAGAGACACCAATCCCCACTTACATAATTTGGATGGAACCAACCTACTGGAGACACCAATCACCACAAATGAGCACCAACTTAGAAAGATACTCCAAGCTCTTCGCTATGAGGCATCAACCTCATTCGATATTGGGCATCAACCTCACGTTAAGGCATGAACCTTCTATACAATGGGATTTCTATCTTCTTGTGAATTTCCACTTCAATGGATGATGAACAATCACATTCAAATAAATAAGTTCTTATCTCCAAATCTACTTATACTCTTCTCTATAGATTTTCCATAAACCCTTTTCTTTTTTCTACATAAATTTCTCCTTTATCTTTGCATGAACTCTTCGTGCACAAAATTGCTATAAAATATTCTTTCAAATTTACATTTATATCTCTTACTATGATCTTCTTCTTATCTTTTCATATGCAAATAATATTTTTATTTTATTCCACCATACACTTTATTCACAAATATGCTTGTATGATATATTACATATGTTCCACACACTTTCTTCTAGTTCTTTTCTTATTTAATCTTTACACATGTCACACCTCTACTGACAAGATTGTTGGTGTATTAATGATATATCTTTGTCTTTACACCCCTCTCCCTTTTTCTTTACAATCAATCACAAACTTCTTTTATACCTTCATATTCCTCTTGAAGGAATGTGATTTCCTTTTGAAAGACACCACTCTTTACTATAAGCATGCCTAATCCAAGATAATAATGTTGTTTAAACATAATCGCTATATTAGTTAAACATAAGCACTTCCATTAACAAGTGGGACAACTTATTAAAAGGATCATCCTCTTTTATGTTAAATGTATTAAGTGCTACCATAATGATAATTAACCATAATTAATACTTCAAAAGTATACCCTTGATCTATGCACAATTAACTTGAACTTTGATTTCCTTATGAAATGTCATCCTTTAAGAAATGGTGCCCTTTTGTTTTGTCTTAATCACTACCTCTTCTTAACCAAATATAATCACTGCACTTTTTAACATTATTTGAGATCTTCTTATTCTTATAATTGTTTCCTATTATATTCTCAAAAAAAACCATTACATTTTAAATAGATGATAATCACTGTCTTTAGATTCATTTACCACTCCTCTATATAATCACAATATAATTTCTACTCATTATAAGGTAATCCTTCCTCGTCTATTCATAGCTACACAGATGAAAATTAATATCATTTTCTCATCATTAATCATTCCCTCATCTTTAATCATTTTCTCATCTTTAATCTTTTTCTCATCTTATTCCTTGCCGACCTAAAACAAATAAATATATGGTTTCCTTTGAATGTATAACAAAGGGGTCATCCAACATAAAAATATCTTTTATTTATTCTTTCATACCACAAAGAATTCGGTCGGCATAGGGATTAATTGGTAATTTAATAAAATTCTTGGTCTCTTTATTTTGTTATCCAATTAGTGGCTTTTGGCCTTTATAGATCACACTTCTTTGACACAATCTCACCTATCAATCTTGTCAATATCTCACCTGTATATGCATTTGACATTAATGGTGACATCCAACCTCTCGTTTATTTTCTTTGACATCAATGACCTTTGCAACAATTTTGAAAAATGAATTCCTTCTTGAAATCAATGATAATATTTACAATAAACAACCTCTTCTAAAATGTCATAGGGTAAATTAATTGAAAATTATTGACTAACAATCTAACCTAGAATAAAGAAATAAGACTAATAAATACATTGAAACAAAAGCTTAGAAATTAAATAAACAAGTAAAGTTACCTAGCTATTTAAAAAGTTGATATAGATTTATTATGCCTAAGATTAAAAATTCATACAACAATGTGTCCAAAAATGAGGAACTATTTAACTACCTCAAAATCAATAAATCTAATGTTTTGGTTTATTTCTACTACTACACAAATAATCTACACACTTGTAGATTTGAACCATGCATGTAGATTTAAAATGTGCACACGAATTTTAACTTTATAAAGATTTATGCCTAGAACCTACTTTCCTTGGTGCTTGTAATGAGGTGGTGTTGATAGATACTATTAAGGTTTTTTGTAACTAAGGAATATTCTTGTTTTTTCAATTCTATTTTTAAAGGATTTCACTACGCAAGGAATGTTCTTAATAGGTGACTGAAATTTATTGAGGAGAAACAAGCATATCATAATAGCTAAGATGATGTTATAAGATAATGATATAATTTTAATGTTCTGCCGTGTGCTCTTACATAAATGTTCATATTTATTTTAAATGATATAATGGTTATCCTTGGTGAAATGTGGAAAATTTTCATTGCTTATGGTTTAGGAGATAGAACAACAATCTTCTTCACTTTTCATTTAAGGAAACCCTTGGTATCTCAATCCAAGGATGGAAAAGGGAAAGAGATCTACAATAGGGTTGTCCTAGGGTTTGATTAGTGACTAAAAATAGGTTTTCCACCAAGCTAGGGCTTGGAAAGACAAGAAATGAATGTAACATGCAAAGTACCATGCAAAACCTAACTAAATGACCTAGGAAATGAAACTAAAATGTAGAATAAAAGATTGAGAAAGTAAAAAGGTGCACCTGGAAGAAGGATGGGGTCAAACCAAGCTCCAAAACCATGAAAACCTATTGTTTAATGCCCACTAGGACTCATACACCAGCCTGGGAGATTTAGCCCCAAACTAGGGTTTCTGTGCCAAAACAGGAATCTGATAGTGTGTGATTTGAAACAACTAAAATCTAGAAAATATGTTGTATTGGGACTCATATGCCACATGTGACATATCAATCCCACTCTACTTTTTCAGAGGGTTAAGGCCTGATTCTACTCTCCTATCTATGTTCTTCCTTCCACACTTCCTTTTCAGATCTAAAACCCCGATCTACAACCTGTAGGTGACTTTTCGTGAAGATGACAACCTTGTGACAATTTGACAACTTTCCTCAATCTTGTAACTCAATCTTCAAAGTATCTTCAAGCCTCAAAGTAGGTGGATCTGCAATCACACATGTAGAGAGAGAAAAAATTGTTTATTGTTAGGGAATACATGTTTTCCTTGGTCAAACCCCTTTTAGGGAATTAAAAAAAATGACGAGATAATGAAATAAGGACATGACACATGAAACATGAACAATGATACCTTGAATGATGTCTTGAGATGTAAATCAACAATCTAACATGAAGTGGCCATGTAGAATGTAGATCTTAGTGATCTTGAGCTTTGATGTGAAACAATGCTTGTAAATGTGTCTTCAATGCTACATCACAACACTAGCTCAACAACATGCTTGATTCTTGATGGCCTTAACATGATGATGGATCTTGAATTGCTGCAAAAATTGATTAAGAATTCTTCCCTTGAATGCCTTATAAATGTTCTTGTAAACTCTCTTGACGTTGTTGTCAATTCTTGGAATCATAAACTTGCTATTAAGAATTATCTCTTGAAATTCAGGTGAAAATAAGTGAGATAACCCTGTATTTATACTTATTTATGCCAAATTTCTTTAAATTACAACACTACAAGCCGACATAAGATCTAAGAGCACAAAATCCCACCAAGAATTTGAATTAAATTTGATTTTGGGCCATGTGGGACTCATACGCTAGAAGTGGCGTATGAGTCCCATTAGGCTTAACTATGGGACACATTTTTCAAAAATGCTTAAAATGATGTGAAATCAGGATCGGGGACTCGAAACTTAGGTGGGACTCATATGCCCAAGGTCGTGTATGAGTCTTAGATCACTAAATCTAGGCCACACAATCTAAAAACATCTGAATTATGATTGGATGTTGGTTTATGTCAGGATTAACCTCAAAAAGATGCATTAATTAAGGCTTGTGGATGCAAACAAGGGCCAATTAGTAATGAAAATGATAGATTAGTGTTAAAGTGTGATACAACACTTTACAATGCCCTAAATAAGGCATAATTAAGTTTAGTTAGTTTACAAGGGCCTAAAACTTAATGTGAAAGTGCAAATAAATACACAACATTAAATTAAAGCAAAATTAGGTCAATTTAGCTTAAAAGGAGCCTAATTCTCATGTGAATGTGTAAAACACATTACAACACAAGATCAAGGTGATATTAGGTCCATATTAACATTATTTATTTCCAAATTAAGTGTGAAAATGTAAACAACGACATTTTTCTACACTACATTTAGCCCCCATTTTAGTGAGAGGAGGAACTTGCTTCAAACTCATACTAAAATAGACATTCAAGAGGGAACTGTGTACCGATGTGGATGGTCTAGGATGGAAAAGATCGAGGGAGTGGTCAAGCCCCCAAGATCCAAGATCCTACATCAAACCAACATAAAGAGACACAAACAAGGTGTTTGATGTGTTGCAAAACAAGATACACAATCATACAATGTCAATAAATTAGAAAAGAAAGGAAAACAAAAGCAAGAAAAAATAAAAAGAGGTGGATCAAACCTCGATCGTTTGTCCAACACGATGTGGATTAGATCTAAGTTGTTTGTCCGTTGGGTGAGTACCCAAAAAGGGTGGCTTAGTGAGAAAGTCATACCTCTGTATCAACTTCTCATCGTATAATGAGAAAGTTATGCCCTTGTTTAGGCTTTCCATCATACACTAACCATACCAAAGTTATACCTCCTGATAACTTTGACAAGGCACAACAAAACAATGATCTTCAAGCTCCAAGAGGCAAGGAAAACTTCGTATGCTTGACACCCATGAACAAACAAGATGGCTCCACAGGCAAGAAAATTGTACTATGCAAGGTGGCCATATAACAGTTATTGTTAAGATAGTGTAAGGTATGTTCAAAGGGATTTTGCTTAATTCATGTATGGTCTCTTCTTAGGGAACATCGTGCTTCATGTCTCCAAGAGAGGACAAGTCAAAGAAATATCACACTCTCGAAGGAAATCAAACTTGATTACACCACCAAAGAAAAGGACACATCACAAGGAGAAAGAAAATCACATAGTGAAACATGAGCATCGATGTATGCCCCCACTTTAAAGTTGTTACTAACACCAATGCTGTGAGTAATTTCTTTAAAGTAGAAGAAGACATGAGAGCTAACTTGGAAATCCCTATGCCAAGTCATATGTTTCCAATAAGCTACATCATGAAAATGGGAAGGGGTTGCCCCAAAATATATAACCTAGTACGTCACATGCCAGACAACTTAAGGCATGTTGTCCACATCCAAAGCTTACTCTTATATATATTCATGAAAGGTGGCTAACTAGCCAAAAATGACAACGACAAGTGCCATATGAGGACAAGGCTAAATAACCCCTTTCCCCCATTTAGTGTGTGACAAGGATGAGCCGAGATGATTGATGAGAAACATGCTAGAGTGAAAATCAGTATCAATGAGAGGAATTGGGTGCCCCAACATAAGGAAGAGCACCACGCCACTCCTTAAGATGTTGAATTTTATCACTCAAAGCCTTAAATTCATTAGTAGAATGGCCATGAACTCTTGTAGTAAAAAAAATTTCGTGTTCTTGGAGGAAGGGATATCAAACGATCTTGGAGGAGTCTCAACAAGATACTCTCTTGATAAAAAATAGAAGATGTTCCTTTATTTTGTGCCAAAGATGTCTCTTTCTTAGTACAAGATGTCATACCTATGCAAGACTCTTTAGATTGCGAGATTCTGTACTCTCTTTTATAGAAGGATGTAAAATCTATCGAAGTCGCATCATTATTTTTGTGTGTGATGACATTGACATTAAGTGATAATTTCTTTGTTTCTTTCATTTCTTCCAAAGGATAATAATCAAGACCGTTAGTGTCTATCAGTTCAAGATGCACTAATGTTAGTGTTGGCTTAGAAGAATCTTTTGTAATAGTGTTGATATTAAGTGAAGGCTTGCTTGTTCCTTTCAAAGAACAATAACCAAGACAACTAGTTGTTAGGCTCTTTAGGGACACAAATACCTTGTTCTTTAGCACCACATCATTTTCCACAATATCCAAGTTGTCTCATAAGTTCATAACCTTTTCCATAAAGCATTATCATTTCTTTTGGATTAGTTGGTTGCTCATAATCAACTCCATCAAAGTTTGTTGTGTAATTTTTTGAATTTTGTTGTAAAGTGGTTGAGGTGGATGCTTTCGAAGGGTCTTCTAAATTTTGTTTTGACATTACTTCTTTTTCTTTTTCCTTTTTAGAGTCCTTGTCTATGATCGTGTATTCTCCCATGAATGATGTGAAATCTAAGGAAACCCAGTCATCTTCTAATAACTTCATGACTTCCTCAATATGCTTTTCTTTGTCTTTCTCTTGCATGATTTCCTCTTGTGTAGTTGGTGTCAATATTTTCAAAGGATTTTCCTTATTTTTCTCATTATTCAAACAATTGTTTGGTTCATGGCTGGCTTCGAGTATGTATACTTTATTGTTGTAGACATACTTCATTTTACGATGAAGAGTAGAAGGCACCCCATTCATCGCAAGAATCCACGGTCTCCCTAAAAGTAGGTTGTATGCCATAGAAAAATGACCCTTTGACATTTTCATGGTCTTTTAGGTCTTTCTTCATGATGCTTCATCTATTTTGTTTTGATTTAATGTTGCAATGTGGCTTAAAAATTCACATTAAGTTCTTAAAATTCAAATTATGCAATCTTGTGAAGGTGTTGTGAAGTGTTGTAAAACATTTCTACACTTCTCTAGACTTTATTCATTACAATTCACCTAAAACTTACCTTTTCATAACTTATCAAGTCCTATTTTGAAGTGTTGTAAAGCCTTGTAACAAGATTTCATGCTTTTCTAGGCTCAATTTCACTATTTACACCTTTCTTATGCTTTATTTGACCCCTTTATGCCCTCATAAGGCTTAATTAAGTGTGTTTTTGAATGTAAACCGAAAAAACAACATTAAATGCAAGATAATTCCCGACACCCTCTTTCAATTCCAAGGTTGGACCCATTCCCCATGGATGGAGAATGAGTCCCTCTTGGCTCAAAATTCAAAATATTTCAAATTTTCTTTCAATTTTTTATTTAAAATCACCTTATGTCGACCTGTGATGAGGTATCTTCGGGTTACTAAGGCACAAGTGTGTATAAATAAGTGTTTTTCTCCTCATTTTATACCCCCACTCATCAAGTTCACTAATTCACTGATTCATTCAAGCATTCAAGAACTTTGCATCATTCAATCAAACATCAATCAAGTATTTTGGAGTCAATCAAGTACCTTGGAGTAGCCATTGATATATCTTCAGATTTCTTCAACAAGGTTGTGGTGAATTTAGGACATTTGTATGTTATTTATTCATCTTTCCTTGTTCATTTCATTCCATTTCTCCATTAAGGGTTTGATTACCAAAGTGGGATTTGACCAAGGAAAATCCCTATAACCTAACCCTTAACCATTTCCCCTTTTGCATGTGTGTTTGTAGACTTTTGTATACATATTTATCAAACAATTGGGTGTTGAAAAGTGGACAAGAAGCCAATAAAGTGTTTCAAGCCAAGTACTTCCTATTTCAAGCTTGGAGACAACCTAATGTCCATTTTCTACAGATTTGACTCTATCAACTTGACAAGAAGACAACCTTAGATCTAGTGCTACAGAATTGGTCCCTAATTTCACATAATTTTGGGAGAGGAATTATTTGCCATTAGTGGCAAATGAGTCCCACCTTTAGGTTGTAAAGTTATATTTTTTCAGATTTTGGATCCCAACACTCAAAAACCTATTCTCAGAAGTTTTCATCAGAAGTAGGACTGATTCACCATTAGTGGCGAATGAGTCCCAGTGGTGATTTTCTGTGATCTCTATCAACATTCAGGACACTCCAGATTCTTCATTCTCTACCTACGTGCACTTTGATTCAACCTTCTTCATTTCTGTTTTGCATTTGTTCATATTTAGTTCATGCTTGCATATCACATTGTGTTTTCAAACATTGTATATTTCTTAGGTTTTGCATTCATAATCAGTCAATTACTTAGCTTAGTTGCATTTAGATAATCTCATTTATCCTTAATAATATCATACACATCTTAATTTGAGCGAACCACATTGATTTTTTGTGAGGTTTATCTCTCTCCTTTTAGATGAAACATCCTAAGAGTGCAAGAGTAGCCTATAAGCCTCATGCCCAAAAAATATACTGAACATTATATCATTCTGATTTGCATTGTTCTTGCATCTTAGGGTTCCTTAAAATTGCATTAGCAAAAGACCCATTTAGATTTAATTTTTGCATATCATATCATTCCAAAACTGAAAATTTGCATTTGTATCCTTATTTTACATCAGAAAAGCACCAAAATCACTTTTAATTTTTTGAAAAACACAAAAAATTTGCATAGTTGGACTCATTCACCACCCTAGGCAAATCATTCCACTTGCACATTTCATACTGCACTTTTAGGCATTTTTTTGGGTAATTATTGTATTTCTATTCTTTGTTATTTTTTTGTCTCAATTTGCAGAATTCCTATTATTTGCATTTTGCACTCCTAGATTACATTGCATTTTCATTCACCCCTTTCCTTTGTGGTACTTGTATGATTGTTTGGTGCCCTATTGCTAATACTTTAGTGAGATAAAGTTCTAGACTCATGACTTCCCGCGATAACATTTTCGTTGTGGACCTTGGGATCTCAAGAGCTCCTACTCTTAGTATGGACAATGGTGCATTAGACATGGATACTTCCACTACAATGCCTTCATCTTTCCATCCAATGAATGTAGACACAAAAAAATTCCATTCTGCAAGAAAAATTAATTAGTATTCATGAGGATTTTGCACATTTATAACAAGACTTATCCCTTGAAAACATTTCCACCACTGCCATACCTGCGATAGAAAACCTTCATCGTTTGACTGAAAGTGATGATGGCTTACAAGTTATGAAAATAATAGGTGAGATATACAATAAACATGTTCCTTCTACTTCCCAGTCAGCTAACATTGTTGTAAGCCATGGAGGACCTCACAATCCTCCTCCTTCAAGCATAGCGTCCATACCAACTTATACCACTCCTCAAGTTACAACAACTATGCAGCAAGTTAATCACGTGACTCCTTCTTTTGCTATTCCAACTAGTATTCCTAGTTCTTTTGTGGCATCACATATTCCTTCTTCCACCTTCACCCCTCTTAGTGTCCCTTTCACTTCCCCTAACATTACATACACTCCATCACCATTTTCCCTTCCACCTCATACCACTTACACTGATCCCATCATTACACAACTCTTTAACATTGTTTCATCCATGCAACAACAAATCTCCACCATTAGTCAAAGTCAAAATGCTCCACCCACATATCATGTTCATAGTTGTCCATTATCCTTAGAGATATTACACACACCGATGCCACATGGAATAGAAATGCCTAGGTTTGAGAAATACAGAGGTAAAGGAGACCCTACTAATCATGTCAATGCTTATACCGCCATGTGCAATGATTTTGTCCTCGATGATAAGCTGTTAGCCAAAAAATTTCCTAGGACCTTGAAGGACACTACATTGGAGTGATTTTCAAACTTGCCCAATCATTCAATCCGATCATTTAATGAACTTGTGAATGCCTTCATAAGTCATTTACAAGTCCACATGACTCCTAAAAATACAATGGCCGATTTAATGTGATGTAAACAAAATTTTGATGAAAAAGTTATTGATTTCATTTCACTTTATCAGTCATTGTAGGCTCAAATTGATGTCAAGATTCCAGATTCATATCTGCAGAAGATGTTTATCAGAAACTTGCACTCACCTTCAAGATAAGTTGACTATGATGAAATTCCCTTCGTTCATGCATTTATGCATGACCCTTTGTGATTATCACAACTCGGTTTCTAGTCGTGATTCAAAGTCCACTTCTAACCAGGCTGAGAAGTCTGAACAACACAACCAAAACAATGCACAAAACTTTAGAAAACCAAACAGAGGCTTTTTACAGTTCAATCCATTTTTCACAATCAACCCAACCTGTTCAAAGTCAAGTGGCAGCTGTCAAAGCAGCAGTTTCCTTTACCTATGGGGACTCAAAGAGACAATTTACTCCCTTACCCGATACCCTCCATAATACAATGAACCAATTGCTCCAGCAACAAATGATCACTTTTCCTACCATTAAACCACTTGATACCACCAAGCCTTTACCAACCACATTTAAACCTAATGCTTTTTGTCATTTCCATTGCCAAAATGGCTAGACATCAAACAATGTAAGAACACTTAGTTGAAGACCTCATTGATTTGGCTTGTTTATCCATTGTGGGTGTCAATGATCAAGGCAATAAGTTTGTTGCACCCCCTAATCATAATTTACAAATTTTTACCAACCCTATTCCTAAACACAATGTTTCATTTGTCAAGGCTAGTGAACCTTCAAACCCTCATGTGATGAACATTCATACAAATAATGAAAAACCTGATATTTCTTCAAATGTTACTCAAGTTACTCCTATGGATGAACTTGTGGGTATGATAAACATTATCCCTCAAAAGGGCCCAACCAATCAATCTCTTGATATTATGATATACTTAAAAATATTCCTGATGGTCCTCTTTACATAGCCGACTGCATCTATGATAAAACAACCAATGGGATATTAGTAGATCCTGCCTGTGGCAAGAATGTGATCATGAAAGAATTTTTAGTATTACATGAGTTGTATCAAGATGATTACAATAAACCAACTACATGGATTAAAAAAAATACTAGTTTTGCATGCCCTACGATTGGATCGATTGTACTCCCATTACATGTAGGACCTAAGACTTTGGATGTAACATTTTCTACTATTCCACAATCAGATCAATTTTGCTTGCGGTTAGGCCATCCTTGGCTTCGCTTGATGAAAGTGGTTCTCTCAGTTGTTCACAAATGTTTGAAGTTTCCCCATGGCAATGAAATATTTACCATACACCATAGTGGCTTCAATCCTTTATCTTCTAAAGGTAATTTTTCCTTGGAAGCTTTTTGGTCTGAACCTATGGAGCCCATCACCCCTTGTAAGGATTTCTTCTTCATAGCCTATCAAAAGTTCAAAGCCAAACAAATAGCTGAATTGTCTCTTCATAAAATGTCCCATCCACTTTCACTCCTCCTATCCTAGATGAAACCATGCTTCAATCTAAGTCTGACATTGAACAAACTATACAACCTCATGAGCAACCTAGCATAGACACTTCCCCTCCATCGTTTAAATGACCAAAAGAAAAAGAAACAAACCCTATCATGCCTCCTCGCATTAAACAAGTGTATAAAGTTAAAGAGAAAGTGATTGACCTGTCCTCTTCATTTTCTTCCGTTCTTCCCCCTCCGGAAGAAAAGGAACCTATGATGGATCAACTTGCTCTTACACCTCAACAACTTCAAAATAAAATAAAAAAAAACCGTGGTGCTAGAGAATGTAGGTGTCATCGTTGTCTCCTTACTCGTCAGTCTCAAA
This sequence comes from Sequoia sempervirens, assembly GCA_007258455.2. Classification (NCBI taxonomy): domain Eukaryota; kingdom Viridiplantae; phylum Streptophyta; class Pinopsida; order Cupressales; family Cupressaceae; genus Sequoia; species Sequoia sempervirens. Next base: position 20,027 of record VDFB02332167.1, read on the forward strand.
TGGAAGAAAAAAAAGAAAACCAACCTCCGCCTTTGACAGAAGCAATAGATGATCACCCTCTTTCTCCTGACCCACCACAAGATAATACAGTCCATCCCTCACAACAAAATCAACCGATCCAAGAATAACAACTTTTGATACATCCTTCCTTGGAAATAACCCTTCGTCCTCCTATCGTAATCAACCTTGATGAGGATGATGATGAGGAAATCACAAAAATAGATGAAGTGCATAATGATCTAAACTCTTTATTTTCATCTACCATGAGCTTAAATGATAAATATCCTATACCAAGTGAAGAACCCGGTACATCTCCTAATTCGACACTTGCAATTCTTCCTTTAGACAGTCATCCACTCTCACAATATACTAAACATGATTAGGAGGTGGATGACCTATTAGATGGTTGACTTGCATTCGCTTTGCTAGAATTTTCACATTTTTCTTTTTCTTTTTCTTTTCTTTAGTGTTCTTGTGCATATTGTGTTCCCCCGTATCATGCGTTTGATGTTCTTTCTCTCTCTTTGTACACTTGCTCTATTTGTACCTCTATTCTTCTATATGTCGAGCATTGTATTTTTCAATTTTTCTCTTGTGTTTTCCTTTTTGGGATGACGCAAGGCGTTGAGATGCCCTATGTCTCTTCCATGTTGACCCAAACAGTCCTTTTCCTTTTTTGTTTTTGCTCTTGTGTTTTCCTTTTGGGGATGCATAGCGTTAGAGTTTCCTGCTTGTCTCTTCCATATTGACCCAAAGGTCCTTTTCATTTTCCTTTAATGTCTTTTACTTGTGTTTTCTTTTTGGGGATTATGCAAAGAAATTTGAGACGGAAATGTCTCCTTCATGATGATGACCCAAAGCCATTCCTTTTCTTTTAGTTTCTTTTTCACTTGTGTGTTTTCCTTTTTGGGACCGATGCAAGCATTGAAGTACAATGTATCTTCCATGTTGACCAAGCCTTTGTTTTCCTTTTCCTTTCACTCTCTTTGTGTCATTCTTCTAGTTCTATGTGCTTTGGGGAATGATGAAAATTTCAAGATCTTTCATAAAAACATTGCAGCAACAAACATATTGATCCCAAATCCATAAATCCCTTATGTGTTTGGTGTGTTCCTTTCTGGGGGGCAACTCCCTTTCTTTTGTTTTCTTTTTCATTTACATGCAACAACCTTACTTGGAAACATATGACTTGGCATAGGGGCTTTCCAAGTTGGCTCTCATTTCTTGTTTTCTTTTTGCATTTTCTTTCCCTTACTACTTTAAATTAAATCTCACAGAACAACGTGTAGAAATTTCTTTAAAGTGAGGGGCATAATTTGGCATTATTCATTTGCATTTTTGGTTCTTAGTGCATCCTTGTCACTTCATACGACACATTTGTCACTTTGTGGATGACATTGGGTGTAATGTCCTTCATAAGTGTGATCCATCTTAGCATATTGCATTCCTCTTAGTGGCTTGATGCGACACACTACATCCCCTAAGTTGTGAATATTATATTATTTGATTGGTCCTCTCTTGGAGACATTAAACACAATGTTCCCTAAGTAACAAACCTTGCATGAACTTAACAAGACTCCTTTGAACATCTTTTACATTTTACATGTTACATGTTTTTTCATTTTACATTTTTTCCACCTTGCATAACGCAACTTGCATGCCTATGGTACCTTGCTCTTTTTCATGGGTTCTAAGCATACAAAGCTTTTCTTGTCTCATGAAACACGAATCAACATTTTCCCTTGTGGTGCCTTGTTAAAGTTATCAGGATGTATAACTTTAATATGGTTGAGTGGGAAGCCTATTCAGTGGCACGACTTTCCCCATAGCCACCTGTGTGTTTGTGAGTGCATACCAACTAGCATATGTATCTTACCTTTTTGGGTTATCTCACCTGGCAGACTGCCATGAGTTCTATCACCCCAGAGTGAGTATGCATTCTCTTTTTGTCATAAACAACCAAGATCTAATCCACAACTAGTTGGATAGATGATGGAAGCTCAATCCAATTCTTCTCTTTCTTCTCACTTGTGTTCCTTTGTTCTTATGTTTAGTTTTCCATGGGATCTTCATTTTGGGGCTTCATCATCCCTCTTGATCATTGTCATTCCATCTTGCTAACATAAGTGCATTGGGATCCTTTTTGATATGCATGGCTACTTTAGTGTGAGTTTGAAGCATGTTCATCCTCTCACTAAAGTGGGGGCTAAATGTGCCATAGAAAAATGGCCCTTTGACATTTTCATGGTCTTTTAGGTCTTTCTTCACGATGCTTGGTCCATTTTGCTTTGATTTAATGTTGCAATGTGGTTTAAATATTCACATTAGGTTCTTAAAATTCAAATTATGATGTCTTGTGAAGGTTTTGTGAAGTGCTGTAAAACATTTCTACACTTTTCTAGACTCTATTCATTACAATTCACCTAAAAATCACATTTTCATCACTTATCAAGTCCTATTTTGAAGTTTTGTAAAGTCTTGTAAAAAGATTTCACACTTTTCTAGGCTCAATTTCACTATTTACACCTTTCTTATGCTTTATTTGACTCCTTTATGCACTCATAAGGCTTAATTAAGTGTGTTTTTGAATGTAAACCCGACAAACAACATTAAATGCTGAGATAATTCCTGACACCCACTTTCAAGTCCAAGGTGGGACCCATTCACCATGGGTGGCGAATGAGTCCTTCTTGGCTCAAAATTCAAAATATTTCAAATTGTCTTTCAGGTTTTTATTTAAAATCACCTTATGTCGACCTGTGATGAGGTATCTTCGGGTTACTAAGGCACAAGTGTGTATAAATAAGTGTTTTTCTCCTCATTTTATCCCCCCATTCATCAAGTTCACTAATTCACTCATTCATTCACGCATTCAAGCACTTTGCATCATTCAATCAAACATCAATCAAGTATTTGGGAGCAACTATTGATATATCTTCAGATTTCTTCAACAAGGTTGGTGAGTTTAGGACATTTGCATGTTGTTTATTCATTTTTCCTTGTTCATTTCATTCCATTTCTTCATTAAGGGTTTGATTACCAAAGTGGGATTTGACCAAGGAAAATCCTTATAACCTAACCCTTAACCATTTTTCCCCTTTTGTATGTGTGTTTGTAGACTTTGTATACAAATTTATCAAGCAATTAGGTGTTGAAAAGTGGACAAGAAGTCAACAAAGTGTTTCAAGTCAACTACTTCCTATTTCAAGCTTGGAGACAACCTATAGTCCATTTTTTGTAGATTTCACTTTGTCAACCCGACAAGAAAACCTCATATCTGGTGCTCCATAATTGGTCCCTAATTTCACAAAATTTTGGGAGAGGACTGATTCACCATCAGTGGCAAATGAGTCTTACCTTAAGGCTAGAAAGTTAGATTTTGTCAGATTTTGGATCCCGACACTCATAAAGCTATTCTCAAAAGTTTTTATCAGAAGCGGGATTGATTTACCGTTAGTGGTGAATGAGTCTCGCTAGTGTTTTTTAGTGATCTTTGTTAGAATTTAGGACACTCCATATTCTTCATTCTCTTCCTAGGTGCACTTTGATTCAACTTTCTTCTTTAATGTTTTAAATTTGTTCATATTTAGTTCATGATTGCATAACACATTATGTTTTCAAATATTACATATTTCTTAGATTTTGCATTCATAATCAATCAATTACTTAGCTTAGTTTTATTTAGATAATCTCATTTAGCCTTAATAATATCATACACATCTTAATTTGAGTGAACCACATTGATTTTTCGTGAGGTTTATCTCTCTCCTTTTAGGTGAAACATCCTACAAGTGCAAGAGTAGCCTATAAGCCTCACACCCAAAAATCTATTGTTTAGGTTGTATGAAAGATGATGAGGCATAACATGGCTTGATTTTTCTAATGTGGCCTTTCCAACTATAATAGGCAAAGTGATCACACCAAGTGTTTGTTTTCCTACATTGTCAAATCCATTATTAGATAAAGAGTCAAATTGAATTTTTGATTTATCCATGCAAAGCCTATCCAAAAGGGGCACACTACACACATTAAGGGGGGAGCCATAGTTGAAAAAAGTTTCACTCTATCCCTATTCTCTTATATTGAGCTATTATCATGAAGGCGTCATTTTGGTTTTTTCACTTCCAAAGGAGGGAGCTCACTTTGGTGGAAAACAATGTCAGTATTTATTCCTTGAATTATGGTTGCTATGTCATTCAAGTTTGTACTAGATGGGATAGGAACTTGTTGTAAAGCACTTTGAATCATGTTGTGATAATGATGGGAGACTTGAATAAGGTCCCATAATGATATCTTAGCGGGATTATTCTTTAGTTGTTCAACAAGATCATACTCCTTTCCACAAGGGGGACTCGGAAAAATAGGGTTAGGCAGGATAGGATTAGGCAATGGGAGGGATGTTGAAGGTATTTTTATTTGTTTTCAATTGTTTCTAGTGTTATATGTATGAGCAATAGTGTTATATATCAATTGTTGCGAAATATTGTTCTTAGGTGGGTAAATGATAAGTTCAAGTTGGTGGTCATTGCGAGGGTGGGTAAAGAATTAGAGGATTCTTAGGATGTCCCACAGGGTATGTAGGAGGTCCATTAATCAAGGGGATCTAATGGACACTTGTGCATTCAATACCTCGGCGGTTTTGGCTTGATTTATTTTTGATGAAGGGAGTCTAGTGTCATCTTTTTATCATCTAAGGAAGTCACAATGTTCTCATCCTCCACCATGATATCATCCCTAGTAGGAGAGTTTTTAGGAGAGAAAAAAATTAGATGTTCATGACATTCAAAGCTTGGTTCTAAAATGGATTCATCACAAGTAGGGAAATTATCAATGGTTGGATTGTATTGTTTATCAATAATTTTTTCCCTAGGGGAAGAGAGACACATAAGATTCTCATGACTTTCGAACATCAAAGTATCTTCTTTACAACTAGGGGAGATATTAGGAGAAGAAAAAATGTGATTGTCAAGATTGTCCATAATTTCATTCCTTTGTCCCATAATATCTTCCAAAATAGGATAGGTAGGGGAGGAAACATATAGAGGGTTTTCATATATCTTAAAGTTTCGATCATGTAACACCAACCTATCATCCTCACTTACATTATGATTGTCATGATTCCTTACAACTGCATCCTCTTTTACTAAAATGTTCTCACAATCAAGGGATGAATGGAAATTAGATAAGGTGATTAGAAATGTACGTCTATGATTTCATTCTCTTGTTCCATAATATCTTCTCAAGGGGGAGGAGGAGAAGGACATGCAAGACTTTCACAATTCTCAACGATTGCATCTTTTTTCACCAAGATACCTTAATCACTAATAGCAGAGGTATTGGAAGAGCAATTATGATTGTCGTTGTTATATGTATGCTTGTATCATCTTCTATCACATCATTTCCACAAGTAGGAAAGATAAGAGGGGCTGTAGGTTTAAGGAAATCATTAACATTTTCACTCTCTTGCACTAAGAGACTCTCATAACTAAGAAACATATTGAATGAATGACTAACATGCTTATTGACTAAATTTTTCTTTGCAAACTTGGAAAGGATAGATACTAACATTTTTTTTAAACTACTTTATGAAAAATTAAAATGGAAAGAGACTTAAAATGCATTGTAAAGACCTAGAATTAAATGTGTAAATGCAATTTTCAAATTATAAACAAGGTAATTTACTGATTACACTCTGCAATAATGTGAAAATGAAATGTTGTAAATGCAAATTTGTAATTAAGAAATGCATGAAATGAAAATATTTAAGCTAGATTTAGTGAAATGCATGTAACAAAAACTTAGCCAACTGAAACAAATAACTAATGACAGCAAACGAAAGTACAGAAACAAGGTTTTCAATGCTGTAAAAAGTAGTTTCAAGGCTGATCTGGGACTAATTTTCCTAGAGGGGGGTATGAATCCAAGTCATGGTTTTTGGAGGGGTCAAATGATGGAAAATGCTTAACACAAAAATCCCAGAAAGTAGGAAAAGCAACCTATACTAGGACTAAATTGTCCAAAAGGGCGTATGAGTCCCAGATGAGGCTTTTTGCATCATTTTCAACAAATTTTGTGTAAATGTTATGTTTTTTGTTTTAAATGATGTCTAAGCTAAGTGCAAATGTAGATTTCAGATGAAATTCAATGATGTAAGATGCAAAAATGCAACCTATATGCACTTTCACTAATGCAATAATTAGAAACCCTAGATGCCAATTAACTAATGTAAAACCTAATGCAAAGCTAATGCAAGCTAGATCTAGGATGATAATGCACTCAAAATCACAAATAAGGTGTTCTAAATGTAGGTTCACCAAAATGAAAGGTGGAAAATTGTCGTTACTTATGGGTTAGGACATTAAACAACAATCTTCTTCACTTTTCATTCAAGGAAACCCTAGGGATCTCAATCCAAGGATAGAAAAGTGAAAGATATCAGTAATAGGGTTGTCCTAGGATTTGATTAATGACTAAAAAGGGGTTCACCACCAAGCTAGGGCTTGGAAAGACAAGAAATGAATGTAACATACAAAGTACCATGCAAAACCTAACTAAATGACTTAGGAAATGAAACTGAAATGCATAATAAAAGACTACAAAAGTATAGAGGTGCACTTGGAAGAAGGATGAGGTCAAACCAAGCTCCAAAAAACTAAAAACCTTCTGTTTAATTCCCATCGGGACTCGTACACCAGTCTAGGCGATTTAGTCCTAGAGACTAAGGTTTCTGTGCCAAAACTGGAATCTAACAGTGTGTGATTTGAAACAACTGAAATTTGGAAAATATGATGTACTGGGACTCATACACCACAAGTGTTGTATCAGTCCCACTCTACTTTTTCAGAGGGTTAAGGCCTGATTCTGCTCTCCTATCTCTACTCTTACATCCACACTTTGTTTCCGGATTTGAAACCCTGGTTTGCAACCTATAGGTCACTTTGTTGTGAAGATGCCAACCTTGTGAGAACTTGACGAATTTCCTCAATCTTGTTACTCAATCTTCAAAGGATCTTCAAGCCTCAAAGAACCTAGATCTGCAATCACACATGTAGAGAGAAACTTGTTGATTGTTAGGGAATAAGGGTTTTCCTTGGTCAAACCCCTTTTAGGTAATTAAACCAAATGATTAGATAATGAAATAAGGACATGAAACATGAAACACGAACAATGATACCTTGAATGATGTCTTAAGATGTAAATCAACAATCTAACGTGAAGTGGCCATGTAGAATGTAGATCTTGATCTTGATCTTTGATGTGAAACAATGTTTGTAAATGGTTCTTCAATGCTACATCACAACACTAGCTCAACAACATGCCTAATGCTTGATGGCATTAACATGATGATAGATCTTGAATTTTTACAACAAATGATGAATAATTTTCCCTTGAATGCCTTAGAAATGCTCTTGTAAACTCTCTTGACACTCTTGTGAAGTCTTGGAATCATAAACTTGCTATTAGGAATGCTCTCTTGAAAGTATTAGGTGAAAATGAGTGAGACAACCTTGTATTTATACTTATTTTTTCCAAATTTCTTGAAATTACAACACTACAAGATGAATTATGATGTGATGTTGGTTTATGTCAGGATTATCCATAGAAAGATGCATTAATTAAGGCTTGTGGATGCAAAATCAGGCCAATTAAGGCATATATAAGCCCAATTAGTAATGAAAACCCTAGATTAGTATGAAAGTGTGGTAAAACACTTTACAATACCCTAAATAAGGCATAATTAATTTAATTTAGTTTACAAGGGCCCAAAACTTAATTTGAAGGTGTAAATAAATACACTTTACAATATTAAATTAAGTGAAAATTAGGTCAATTTAGCTTAAAAGGCCTTAAATGTTGTGTGAATGTGTAAAAAACATTACAACACGAGATGAAGGTGATATTAGGTCCATCTTAACATTAATTATTTCCAAATTAAGTGTGAAAATGTAAATGACAACATTTTTCTACACTACACTTAGAAAATCAAGTTACCACATAATTGCTACTTCGTGAGAGTCTAAATTTAGATATATATTTTAAAATTTTAAAGTTCATTCTCATGTTTTACAAAACAAATATAGGTTTGTTTTCTATTCTATAAATTTGACTCAATTAAAATAATGGATGAGGTAAGGATTGGAATTGGTCCATGGGAAAGTGTGGATGGGGCCTATGGGATTCACTTAATAAAGGTCAATTACATAACAACTATATTCAAAGGATTCTATTAAACACCCCTAGTTTTATTTTTTCCCTTAGAATTTATACCTTTAGTAACGCATTTGCATACACTAGTATAAATGAAATGCTTTCTTGTGTTCACCAAGTACCATATTCATCTTCTTTTTTACATTTTTTATGTCCACTCATTATCTCTAATATATCAACCAAGGATAGTACCCATACTTATATCTAACTCAAAAATAGTTGTAAATTTGACATCCCATAAATTAAACCCTCAACACAAAAATCTAAATGAGCTATAACATATATATCATATTGTAGAAAAAACTGATTTAAAATAGCTTATGCATCTCTATTTTCAAATAATTTCTTCACTAACTTTAACAATGGATCCCCCTAATGGAAAATATTTCAATTATATTGTACATTTTAATATAAACAATAATGGAAGGGATTTAAAGATAACTAGTGATTGTTTTGGGTAGGGTTGTGGCATTACCAGAAAATTATCCAATAACTAGTCTTAGGAAACTTGGGTACAATTTTACTAAACCTCCACAACCTTGGTGTGAACATTGTTTCCTTTTTAAACTACATTATAGTTGGAATTAAGTAGGTGCCTTGGTATTATGATGCTCTAAAACGATACAAGACTATGAGGTGTAGAAAAATACAGTTTCATGACCCTATAAAGACTAGCATAATGAATCATGGAATTTCCTCTAATTGACTTGTGTAAAGTGATCTATTGAGAATTTGGAATGCCACATATAAACACCCCACCCTCCTTCAACATATGCTTTCCAACACTCAATACTTATATACTATTAATCAAATTATCCTATTTCCCCTAATACTAAAAAGATATATTAGGCGATATTTTAGTTGTTTAAAAATGCTTAATTTGTATTCATATTATAATACATTTCTTAGGAAGGGAGTGTATTGAGAGATGAGATCAAACAAAGCTTGAGTTACTTTCTAAAATTTATATTAGAATACATTACTTGTACATTAGTTATTAAACTAAGAATACCCCTTCAAAATTGACTCAAACTTAAACTGAAAAAAAAAACATGTAGAATTTTCATCATAGAAATATTTAACTAAAAAGAGATCCATGTGATGCATTCATGAACTCATTCATCATGCGAACTATTTTACTAGTCAACACCTCCACTTTCAATGTTGGAATTTTTCAATGAATGATTGAATAAATATTTAGAAATCCCTTTGTCATATCAATCAGTAATAGTTGTAAAGTTTAGATATTTTAGAAAGCTCCCCTCTGGTACCCATGTTGTCTTATATAAATGATGAAGTAGTGAGGAGGAGTGACATCTAGAGAAAGATGACATCACTGACTAAGGAAAATCCCAGTATGAATATATCTTGATATCACTTTATAACAGATGTCATAAGTGCAGAGCACAAAAAAAAAGGATTAAAAAATAAAGGAATTCCATTATTCCAATTTGAACTCAAAACATGAAATTACATACTAAAAATGGGAATCCATGGTTTCATTCAATTCAATCTGATACTGGCTCCAACACTTGTCTTCAAAGGCCAATTACTTTTCATCTTTAAAGAACCCACTATACACAGTACTTCCAGTTAAACAAGAAAAACTATTTGGGTGAGACACATTTCATTTTTTGCACTCAGTGTCACTAGATAAAGGCTTTCCCTCTAAGCAATTCACCATCATGAAAACTATCATAATATATAAAATACTTAGTAACCTAACAGTATAAGGTGTAGGTTCATTATCTTCAAAGTATTTCGACCACTCCAAGTACACCATCCCATGCAAGATTTATTTGAGTCACTGTAGGAATTCCTAAAAATAAAGTTCCCCATCAAACTGGTCATCTATAATTTCATATTTTTTCCTACAACATGGGAATTGGCAATTTTTCAGGCAATTGATATTAGTAAAAATGGTGTCGTCTACTTTAAACTATTGATCACTGACAAAAAGTAGCCACTTAGAAAATATTTTTTATCTTCTATATTTTAAATTTATTATATTTGATATTTGAATTTGTGCATATTAATAGTCATTGATCCAAAAGATTTATAAAATATTGCAAAAACGAAAAGATTTCATTGCCCAGGAATCAAGAAGTGGATCACAATAGAGAAGAAAAAGTTTGCAGTCATAGTAGATTGTTGATAGGAAAAGAAGGCCGCCAATCAAGATACATAGATGTTAGCCGCTACCTGGGAGTGAGGAATATGTCGCTGTGAAGAAAGAGAAGCCAAAATTGTTGTTCAAAGGTTGATCATGTGTGAAAACAAAGCTAATTTGAGGTTGTTAGGAGAGTTCATGAGATTTTGAGGAATTTTTGCTGCTAGTGAAAGAATTACCACCAAGAAGATTTCAATTTTCTACAGAGGTAATGATAGTCAAAAGCATTCATGTAATCCAAGTGTTTTGGGCAATAGAGAGGGATTTAATTAGTAAAAGTAGTTGTCTGTAAGGAGAAATAGGCGCAAATCCAAGTCGTTGCAAGCAGACAAAAAAAGAAAATTGAATTAAAGAGGCCAAAGTTGTTCAATTCAAATCATACAAACTTTAATGTTGTTAAAGAGAGCCAAACCAAGTTGCCACTAAAGCAACTTGTTGCTAAGGATAATAAGTGTTTTGCAGAAAAGCCACTAAAGTTTATTTGTAGACAACTGCTTGTTATTGAAGAAAAGACGTTGTTGTGGAGAGAGAACTTGAAGATCACAGAGATCGATGGTTTGAACCTACCAAGGGAACAAAGAATAAAAAGAAGATTTATTGTCAAATTGTAGTTAGAGGAAGAATCACAGTGTTTGCTGCCAAATCACAATCAGAGGAGGAATCACATTGTTTGTTGTCAAATCATAGTCAGGTGAGTTTAAATTATTTGTTTCATTGGGAAAAACTGATAAGAAGGCAAAGAAAGAAACTTCAAGATCATATTGTGAGTCTAGGCATCAAAGGGGAGTATGTTGGAAAGTGATACATGTGTAGTCTTATTTTTTAGACAAACTATTTTAGTTAAATGTTTGTAAGAACTATATTTAGAATTGAAGATAAAAGACCTCTATAAAGAGAGGTCATTTTAATGGATTTAATTATCAGAAAAATAATAAAGTTGTGTTTGTGTCAATATAATACTTTGCTCTCTATTTCTCTTATTTCTTCTGACTGTGCTTTTGAAACTACAAGTTTTGCAAAGTTACAAGAAGAATGAGATGTGACTACTTTCTATCTATCCCCCCTACCGAGCAACCATTCTTCTTCACTTTGGTTTATTCTTTCTGATGAGTTGTACCTCAATGCTAAATCAGACTAAATGCAACCATTCCACCACCTATACCCATCACAGTAAATATTCATTCAATTTGAATGAGATTATGTTTGATCTAACATCTAATGTAAGTAAGACAGGGTATACAAATTCTTCCCATGGGGAAATTCCTGATGAGGTATATGGTGAACTCCTTTGTGTGGGGAGCCTTTCCTCTCAAGAGTGCATATTTTATAACGGATGCAGAAATTACTTATCTAAGATATTGTCTGACTGCCAACGCTGCACAAATATGGATGAGTAATTGCTTCTTGCACTACGATAACTTCAATTTCATTTCACAACTAGATACAAAAGAAAATTATTGGGTTAGCCATACACTCATTACAAGCAAAGATTTCCAGTCCACAAAAAAACGTCTTCTATCAATGTATACTACCATGCAAAAATGAGATACGTTGTAGGATCAGATAACTACTGTACTTTTGAACGAATATACGGTCTTGTCCAATGCTGGGGATATATTTCGATCTAGGATTGCAAAACATGCTTATCTACTACAAGATAATGTTTTGAGCATATCATGACTGTTAGTGAAACAACTCGGGATATGTTATACCCTTGCTTCCTTCGATACAATACACACTCTTTTTTCAATTCTAGCGTAGGATGACAACCTCCTACTGAAATCCATCCACCCATATCACACAGTAAACACAACAACTTGTTTTGTAATCATTCATTTTTCTTTACTATTTTCTTAGTATAAATCTTAGACAAAATTTCAGTGGACAAATGTTGATAAGAAATATGAGTGCCCTAGTTTCAATCAATAAGCATACTTATTTATTCTGTAGAGAAATCCTCCAAAAAATTCCCATAATATTGGGAATAATTGGAGGTGTGCTACTTGGGATAGTTGTATGTTTGTTTACAATGTAGAGCCAAATAAAATCATCGGTTTCGAGGAGAGAAACAACCCTAATGACTCCAGATGGAGGTGATGATTCCATTTTTTTTTGGGTTTGGGTGATCTTACATATATTGTCATTGTGTGTACTTGTATCTAACATTGACCCATATTTATATCTTTCATATAGATGAAGATACAAGTGTATTTCAAAAGCAGCAAATTGTATTCACATTAGAAACGTTCACTAAAACAACTAGGGATTTTCATGATAATAACAAGCTTGGAGAGGGAGGATTTGGTCCAGTATACAAGGTATAAATAGAATGAAAATTATCTTTTAAATATAAGCATATACTAGCAACAACCCTAATTACATAGGATGAAGGTGATGATTCCATTTGTTTTTGCCATTTTTTGGGGGTTTGGTTGATCTTAAATATATTGTCATAGTGTGCACTTGTATCTAACATTGACCCATATTTATATCTTTCATATAGATGACGAAATAGGCCTTTTTCAAAAGCAACAAATTATATTCACATTAGAAACGTCGGCTGAAGCAATTGGGGATTTTCATGATAATAAGAAGCTGTGAGAGGGAGGGTTTGGTCTAATATATAAGGTATAAATAGAATGGAAATTATCTTTTAAATATAAGCATATACCAAAAAATACGTTTCCAAAAATGTTTGATGGTGGGTATATGTGTACGGAATGAATAGAGAAGGAAAAGTGATAGCAGTGAAATTTTTTTCTAAGCACTCTAAATAGGGCACAAAGGAATTTATGAATGAAGTGAATCTTATGGAAAAAATTCAACATAGAAACCTTGTCAATCTACTCATATTTTGTGTTGAGAACACGCAAAAATTTCTTGTGTATGAGTATTTTTCAAATAAGCCAAATAAGAGTCCCTGCACCTTTATCTTTGGTAAGTCATTCCCTTGAAAGGAATCATTCAAGTTTGTAATTTTATCGAGGTGCTCGATTGTTTAAGCTCAACTGGTTAAGGAAAGACTTTGTTTCATAAATAATTAATTCTTGTT
>VDFB02332168.1:0-15417 GCA_007258455.2 Sequoia sempervirens
GGTCTTGTCCCCAGTCTCGTTACTAGCCTTGACCCATCATCATCATCATCCATTAGTATCATTCCCTATCCCTTTGGTGTTGTTTTGGGATGTATCCTTCCCTCATCAACAACACTTTCATCATCATCATCGGGAGGTATTCTTCCCTATCCTTTAGTGGTGTTTTGGGATGTATCCTTCCCTCATCAATACCACTTAGTGGGATGTATCCTTCCCTACCCTCGTATTGTCTCGGGATCCTTCATTCCCTCATTGACAACACTCCATCTATCATCAACCTATTTTGGCTTGTACCTTGACTGGGGCAACATCACCTTTTTTCCTCAAATCCATTTGTGCTTCATCCATCTCCTATCACTTCTCCTTCTCTCTTACCCATCACCTTGCATCATCTTCCTCATCTCCCCTTGCATCACATCATCTATTTCGAGAGCCCACCCGTGTTCTCTTGAACCCGCATGTCCTCTCGAGGGGGCATCCTTCATCCCTAACTTTCATCTTTACCCCCATCATCTTCCTTCCTAGTCACTTCTTTGAATGACTGGGGCATCTTTCCAATCTAACCATCTTCTTACAAGTTCTATATTTTTAATATTCTTTGAAATGATGCTGCTTAAGTAACACTATCTCCAAGAGGGGCAAAATGTGAACATCTAAATTTGGACATAATTTTATCCCAAATTTATCACTTTTCATCTAAAGCATCCTCTTATCGGAGTTAATTAGAGTAATATTACCATTATTTAATTAATATCTTTAATTCTGCCAAATCCCTAAGGTATTTAATTAATAATTAAATGCCTTACCCTCCTTAATCCTCTTTTCATCAAATAAATTAAATAAATATTACATTTATTTAATTCCTCACATGTCATTTTCATCTAATCCTAATCCATCTCCTAATTTCTTCATTAGGGATGTGCATATGCCTAATCCTTGATTAGGATGTGTCACATCCTCCAACTTTTGCAAGTTGGCTTCTAATCCTCATTTATCTTCTAATTATTGATTAATTAAGCCTAATCATTCTCCAAAGAATTTTTAATTCCTTTTCTCTTTTATTCTAGATTCCCCTCTTTTATATGTGAATTTTTAATTCACATTCTATCCTTCCAAGGCTTCTAGAACCTTGGACTTGTCACAATCTCCACATGTGATCAACCTGACTTGTCACAATCTCCACATGTGACCAAGTCCCACCCTTTGGAGCCCACCTTTTACCCTCTAGATCATCCTAAGAATGTGAATTTTTAATTCACATTTATCCCCCCAACCACCTTTCCTTTTCCCATGTAGATTTTTGAGGAATTCTAAAATTCCTCAAATGTCCCTTTCACTCCCACTTGGGAACAAGAAATCCCTTTTTGTGGAAATCCTCTCATCCCCCAAGGTGCATGTCCTTTTCCACCTCATGTACCTTTTTGACAACTCATTTCCATCTCATCCACCCTTGGCCACTTCACCCTCCACATGTCAAGATGTGAGGGTTTGTGGGTTCTCAACCCACCATAGCCCTTCATCTTGGCCTTGTTGGAGCAATCTTGACCATTGAATTCTCTTGAGAATTCAAATTCTTCTATAAATACCCCCTTCTTAAGGGAATTTTCAACACTTTGCATTCTCATAACTACATGTTGTCCATTTGCTTTCCCTAAACATCTTCATTTGGAGCAACCTTATGTTGTTAATTTTGCTTTCCCAAACACTTTAGATTTGAGCAACTACATGCTATCCATTTGAATCCTCAATCCTTTGCCATCATCTAGCCATCTTTGTTAATCATTTGCACCTCCAATCTTGCATTTAGACATTCAAGCAATCATCTAAGGAGCACACAACCAATCCAAGCAAGGGCCAATCAAAGAGGTATCAACAACAAGGGAGGTAAAATTGTTTGTGTTTCATTTTATTTACATTCCTTTTCGTTGTATCCTCTTTTGGCTAATCTTGAGGTGTCCTTGGTATTTTGTCATTCATATTTCTAAGTTATTTTGCACATCTAGAGTAGGATAGATATCAAGGTATATGATCATAGTATATTAAAACAATTTAGGGGAACCTTTGAACCTAGCTATTGGTTCTCTCTTGCTACATTTGTTGGCCTATTGTAATAGGAGGTTGATTATTGCATGACAACAACATAATGGATTTCGAGCTTTCTTATGATGGTCTCTTATTATTGCATGTGTATTTTTAATTTTTTGATATGTATATTTAAAGTATGCTTATTTATAGATGCCCTTAATTTTTTGGTTTGCATGTATATGCAAGTTCAATTTGTATATGCACGTTCAATTCTATTGGTGATTTTATAGTATGCTATCTTCTTAGCTATAAGCCTTGACTCAGTTAACAAATAGAGCAAGCATTAGTCTAATTTTTGTGAGGATGATCATATTTTAGTTCAACCACACTTCTCAATAGTTTAGGATTATTTTTTAAGGTTCTACCCTACTTTCATTATTTAGTGATGTAATTGATGTCACATCTTATGCGATATTGAACTAATAAATGGATAGAGATATATGTTACTGAGTCCATTTATTGTACATGTGTATTATCAACTCAAGGGGGTTCATTCATAGAGGTAAAAAAATTAGTATATTGTGTGGTGCATATGTAAGAGAGTAAATTTTATCTACTTGTTGGAGGCCTTGTAGATCTCTTTGCAACTAGTGTTGTCATGAGTCTAGTACAAATCTTAGGGATTCATAGCATCTTAGGTATGGTTGTTAGAACTCCTTGTATCTAAATGTTCATTTCTCTTTAATAATTATCATGTTTTAAAGACCTTATGGAACACCCCCTCTTTTCCTAGTAGAGCCAAAAGGAGAGATTACCTACTCTCATGCATTGGGCCTTAGTTGTCCATATTCTATTGACAAGTTTCATCCTTAACTCAGATTCATGTTTCCTTAGTCCTTAGAATTGGTCTTTCCTCTAGGGATATGGAGATACAGGTTTAAGAGATAACATAAAGGAATACTATTTTATTCCTAGATAAAGCTATTGTGATTCCTTGTAGTGTTTAACTCCTCAACTAACTAACCAATTTAATAAAGCCTTTCATATTTTACAAAATTTTGTATATAATGGAAGTGAATTAGATCTAAAGAATCAATGAATCTTAGAATATATTCATTTATCATCAAAAGTAATATTATTAGTTTGGGTTACTCTCCCACGAAAGATAAGAATGCCAATAGTACACAAAAAATATCCTTTCAATCCACTTATGTAGTTAGTCACACATAGATTTACAATCAATAAATCCTAAGTTTGTTTACACAAACTTGCTAAATTCCACCCCTCATTTCGATATATTTTTCTAACAATTAAGATCTTGTTGAATTATTGGTTATTTATTAATATTTTCCTAAGTTTAATCATGATAGAGGTTTTTGACACCCTCTTGATGTTTGTTCTTACTTTGGGGAATATCTCCTTCACTAGGTTCAAATCTCTATTGTTTTATAATGACTACCTAAAATATTCATTGAGGATAGAAATACACATATTTCTAGTGGCACCTTTCATGAAATGCATACATATGATAAATATTTATTTTTAATTGGTGAATGTTTAAACATCTTTGAGTGACACAATATGCCCACATTGCTTCACTATTATAATGACTTTTTTGCATGGTCTTGTCAAGATATGAGATATATCCATGTTGAAATAGAGTGTAACTATACAATGAGAGGATAAGTAAATAAATAAATAATTTTCCTACCACATAGGGGTTTCCAAGTCTATCCTCTCCATGTTTCTTGGAGATAAGTGAAGGGTATGCATATTTATCCATTGCAATAGGTAACATTGGACCAAAGAGTATATATTCATAGTATTTTAGAGATTATATATACTAGAGCTATGTGACTACAAATGTGTTAGATAGTATCATTATGCTTTCATTTTTATATAGATAATAACAACTCTAAACTTTGACTTATCTTTCATATTTTGTAATCTTTAAGATATGGTGTCATTATCTAAGTTGACTATGTTGACTATGTTCAAAGTCATTGGGCACGTAGAATCATATTTTATCTTAGGGAAGTTGAGGTTTGAATTTCACCTCTAAAGGATTGCATCTATACCACCATATCCCTTATGGAGACAACATATATTATATTTTTTCCTTGCACAAGGTAGAGATTGGGAAACACTTCAAAGTTTATGAGATTAAGAGAGGTATTATTGACTGTATAGAGATTTAAAGGCTTCACTATCTAGATTCTTTTTCGACATCAACTACACACACTTGACCCTTTTTGCTACAAATTTATCATCTTCAAAGGTAAAACATTACATAGGCAGTTCTCATAATATTGTTAGGTCGACTACTTCATTTCAATCTATTCTATTTATTTGGGACCTAAAAATATTTTAGAGACTACATGTCTATAGTTTAGTGATGATTTTTGATAATACAATGCCTTCCTCTCGATGTAGTTGTGAATGTTTCTCAATTATATTGCTTATACATTATATGCAACCTATTTATATCATATCAAAACCTATGATATTCTATCAATCTCAAAATATAACATTACTTTTAACCTAAATTTTCATTAATTCCTATATACCTTAAATTCTCCCCATCTAAATCTAACATAGTAAATACCTTTGTTCCCAATTATTTATATCAAATCCCTCATGTTTGGAATCACTCCATATTATTTCTTATGATGCATTGTTTCCCCCTTGATTGGCCCTCCTTTCCACTCTTCTAGAAAGTATAAGGTGACACATCCAACATCTCATGAACACAAAATGATCACATTCTGAAGCAACAAACATCATTGGCCTCTAAGCCATCATCATCATCATCATCACTATGGGTTTCATCTTCTGCACTTGTTTGTTTATGAAATACCACGGCTGTCCATTCCAATGGGTTGAGATAAAGGTGGTCTATAAACAAGTGATTGCCCATCATTGTAGTTCACTTTTGAGATAAGTATATCATATTATTTTTTCAAGTTAATTATTGTTTAGTACAATTTTGTAGGAGTATGGCAAACGTTGAGGGCATCAAAATGATTGCATGTTCCAAAGCTTTCTCTTTCGGATTCCATCTACTCAAATTCTACTTCTCTAAAGTGGAAGGAATTTGACACGTGTTATCACAGGAAATACAACGACGGGGTGCTTCAGCTTTCAAGTTTTTTATATCTTTTTATCTATATTTTATTATGATTTACGATTTTGTATGAATTATTATTTATTATGGATGTTGGAAGTGTATCATTACCGTGTATGTGTTAGTAGGGACTAGGGAGTATGAAATGTTTTTTTAAAAGTGACATAAATATCTTATTGTAAAATAATTGAGTTATAATTTTTAAAAAAAAAATTACGATCAAGAGTTGAGTTTGAAAAATAAAAGTATGATTTTCTTTCTGTATATTAAGTGAGAGGTAAGGGCCCTCGTTCATTCTATTTCTAATCAAAAAATAAATATATAGAAGCTTTGTCTTAATTATAGTTATGGAGTAATATAATTTTATTTAGAAAATGTAAATTACTAAATTGATTGTAAACTAATTCTACAAGGAATCCAATAGCAAACAAAACCATTGTGAAGATAGACCCTACTTACAAATAAAAATTGATTATATCTCAAACTAATAGAACAACCTTTCTAATAGACAAAACTTCACACCATCATCATGAGACAAATACATGACTATAACCATGAGATAAAGCTACACATGACCTTAATAGAGAAAAAACACTTACACAAAAAACCACACGTCAACCTAAACATTCATAGAGAGAACCAACTATTATTACTGCTAATAAATGAGGACCCACAAGTTATATTATCTTGCTTAACCAACATAGCCTTTTAGTGTAAGAATGATATGTCCTTAGTTGCCTTAGCCACATTGAATTTATCTTGTTGAGATGATCTATTATATTTGCAAATTGCCAACGCCTCTAATTGAGGATCATAGGGACCCCAAGCCTTTGAGAAAGCCTTGAATATTGGCTACTTCCTTCACCAATGCCATTAACCTTGTCTAAATACCTCACATAGTACCCATTGACACAAACCTACAAAATTCATAGCCACTAAAAGGAAGAGACTTCATTGTTACTGGGGTTGCATTATCCACCACCTCTTCCATACCATGTTTGAGCTTCTCCCAAATACAATAATGACCTAGATCCTTTGTTAATTCTTTATCACTAGTTATAATAAATATGTTTGACACAAGCATGAGGAGAGGTTTGTGTTCAACCTATGGTAAGAAACACTTTCTATGAAACCCTTTCCAAGAACTTCTTGGATAGCCTCCAAAATGTTTGCCCATAAAAGAAAAATAATTTATCTAGCCTAATTTCCTTGATTATCGCAAGAAAACCATCTATCATAGATCACCTTTTAATTGAATATATAGGGCTCCATTTGGGGTTGTTGTGGCTACCAAAAACATGAAAGAAGATGGGAAATTGTGCAAAATTGTGCCAATGGAATGGCAAATACACAATATATTGAATTATTTTGCACAACCCTCTCAAATCATTCATATGGGCAAGGAGTACCCAACATTGATCAAAGAGAGGTCGATAGAGGTTTTTGGGTGATTTGTAATGATTGTCCTAACTCTAATATTAAACATTTGAACTATCCCATATCTCCCTAAGGTGAGGCCAACATATGATGCCATAACTGATGGCCATATCTTCATTACCATTAATGCCTCAATTTGATAGAAAGTACATGCTACCTTATTTCCTTCTCAATATAATTTTTTAATAGAGAAGGAAGATAGACTATACAAAATGTCTCATGTTTAATTCAAGATACCTTTTATTCTCCAATTAGTTGAGTGCATTTTAGTTATGCAAATAATGATTACCATCAAGTCACCTCCAATCCTTTTCTAGCTAATATTACATGATTTAACCAATAAGAGGCTAAGAAGAAGAGTTTTGGCTTCTACATTATTATTTGTACTTGGTTAGAGCTTCCTAGATACAAATTTATTGCTATGAGAGTAGTTAATAACATAACTAGCCCTAAATGGCCCTATATTTCCCCTAGAGACACCGTTAAAGTTAATTTCGAATTCTTCATTTGATGATGGTGTCCATTTAATAAAGTCTATATTGATAGAGACACGATTTAACCCAAGAATCCCATAAATTGGAGGAAGATATAACTTATCCCATGTTTGAATCATATAGTTGTCCAAGTTGTGATGAGACACTTCCTTTGTACTTTGAGTGTGGCATAACTAATAACTATTTTAAATATAGTTATTTCTAGTTTGGAGAGGAAGGTTTCCCAACCCAAAGCCACCTCTTGAAAAATTCTACAATTTCTCTCTTTCTATATTTTCCAAACTAATAGTGATGCGATAACCATCCATAATGGCCTTAAGCTTTGGAATGAACTAGTCTTTGAATACTTATAATGGATAATTTGAGTGGGTTGAACTATAATTCAATCATTCATAATCAAGTCTATCATCTAGTATAAAATGAGTAATGGAGGAATAAACTTTCAATGGTTTCCTATGTTTATTTCCAAATGATGCATGTAGAGGGGCCTTAAAATCTTATCTTTGTTACACTAGTAAGGATTTTTTCCTGAATCATCACCCAAGTAAAAATGTTCACCTACTTTTGGAAGGTAATCTCTATGCCAACATTTGATGAAAACCCATTCTTGATCTTCAAGGAGACCACAAGAGAACACTAACCCAATTTATTTGGGCTTTTTCCAATTTGAACACATCTGGAACATAGTTCATCTTCTATTTCCCTACTTTTTAATTTGTACATGCAAAGGAGGGTAAAGAGGGTCGTTTTTGAGCTTGAGAGGGAGCATAATTGTGGTGAAGCCTCTCCACTTGCTTAACACCTTAAAAAAATTAAGGCTACACATAATCAACCTCCATTATCACGCAACTATTTTCTAATATTTCTTATATTTTAAATAGATCCTCTTTCTCCTATAGTGGATGATGCCCATTCCATAAATCCTCCCAAAAAAATTCTTTGAGATCCCATTCTTTACTTCCCAAGAAAAATGATTTGTAATTGTAATCATGCATGCTTTATGATGAAATTCTAAATATGAGAACCAAAAAGAGTTTAATTTCATGGAAATCTTAGAACCATCCATAGAGTCAATCTTTCTTTGCATCAGCTTACTCCAAATTGAGTTAGGAAATGTAGAGTTATCGCAAGCCAATTTTCATCTCAAGGCTAGATTTTATAGGGAAATACTTTTTGTTCTTACCCAATCACTTGAATGAGGGATACAAACTTTCTCCCATTGCAATCAATGAGAATTTCTTGTTGTCTCCTAGGCCTTTCCATATCAATCACTTTGTAACTTTGTTAATTGAATCAATGATAATTTTGGAGTATTTTTAGAATATTAATAAATAAAACAAGAGAGAATATAAGATGAGTTTAATCATGGTTATCCTACAAGAAAATGTTAGCTACTTCCCTCTCCATGAGGCTAACCTAGATTTGAATGCATTTGATAGAGAAGTCCATAATGAAGATATATATTCTCTAGTTAACAAATGGAAACCTATATTTTATTGGGAACTTCTCCAATCTAAAGCCAAGGATCCTAGCTACCCTTTGTTTAAGTCTTGAAGGGGAGTTACATTTTTCAAAATTGGACATTTGTATGTTAATATATTGTCTTGATGCAATAGTATAAGAGGAGAGTAGATCCCTAATCATGGTTGGTTGTGTTAAGATAGCTTCCCCAAAGAGGGTAGTATCATCTCCAGACTATAGGTGAGTGAAAGCATTGAATCTCACTAACAACAATTCATTTCCATCAATTTACCTAAAAGGATCGATAAATTAATCTACCTAATGCTTTGACCATGAAAATGGGATATTTTATCCCCTTGATGAATACCACTAGTGACCTCAAAAAAACCTTCCAATCCTCCATTAAGCAAAAGGGAGAGAGAATGTAGAGACATTTCCTAATCTAACCTTTGAGGAGAGTTGTGTGTAAATAATTTAAATTTTTGTAGTCATAAGGAAAAATACACAAGAAAAGTTATACTATAACATAGGTTTACATGGGGCAATCATATTGAAATAAAATCCCACACTCCAAAGCATAAACCAATTGTATTATAAAAATAAAGGTTGCAATACAATCACAAGGACATGCCCTTATAGGAGTATCACCAAGAAGAGCTCTAGAGAGATTAAAGAAAATATAACGATACCTAAAAAAACTCGTTAAAACATCTATCTCAAGCACCTAATAAATAGGAGAACCAAATCATGAAACAATCAAATGGTAATTAGGAAACCATGAGCTAACACCACCAAGAAAAGTGGTGCCCAAATTTCTAGTTCATAATCCAATGCACAATTCCCAAGATGATACCATAGACTAAAAATAAAATATTCCTTCTATCTAAAGATTGTCATAGAGTGGTGGCTATTTTATAATAAAATATAATTTTAAAAATTAATTGTGGATGATTTTCAAACCAAAATACATGCTAGTTTTTAATCAACTTAGCAAATTAGAAACTCGTTTTTTTTTTATATAATTGAAGTAGTGAACTAAAACCTAAATTCCCATACATGTGTAGTTAAAGTGGATTAAAAACTAATTTTTTCATAAAATAATTGATGTGGTGAATTAAAAATTGAATTTCACTTGAAATTGTAACTAAGATAGAAAAGTAAAACTTAAATTCCCATCAAGTTATTGTTGAGGTAGAAAAAACCTACAATTCTCGTGAATTTATAATTGAGTTGGTGCATGAGAACCTAAGCTTCCCATTAAAGAGGTGAATGAGTGTCAAAATTTCCTTATAATCATAACTAGATTGGTGAAATATGAATTGCATAAAATTATAAAGGATTGCTAATATTTGTTTAAAATTTTGATTAATAACATTTAAGACTAGTGCCTAATCTTTTAGAAATAGATTCAAAAAATATATTTTAACTATAAATAGAGAATATATTACTTTAGCTTTTAGATGGGCTCCATAACAAATTTTTCTTCTAATATTTAAACTCTCAAGCACACATATTTTTGCAAACCATACATCAGTGCTCTATTAAATCATTGTATTTTTAAAAATACTTGTATGAAATCATTTAGCATTGGGTTATAGGCAAGTCGGACCAACTAACAAGAGAAGGTACAACTCTTCTACACTCCATACTCTATAAAGCTTATGATGGTGATCCTTATAAATATCATAGGACATTTAAAGAGAAACCTTTTAAAACTTATAAGCAAAAGCTAAACCTTAACACATATTGAATCCTCTTATGTTTTCACTAACTGCTTTATGGGTGAAGCCACAATAGTGGTTTACAATTTGATGGAGGAAGGAAAATTGAGAAAAAATGGCCCCATGGCTAAAAAATTGGTTTTAGGGGTTCGAATGAACCTACAAGTTCGACCGAACCATCAAGGGGTTCGACCGAACCCATTAATTATGAGGCCCACATTTCCCGCCCAAAAAAAAAAAGGGAAAATGCATATTGAAGGGGGTTCGAATGAACCCTGGTTCTAGCGAACCCCCCTTTTCCCTAATTTTTGACTTTGTTCACACAAAAAACCTAATTTTTTACGCTTTGACGCTCAGGTTGAGGATGAAAATGGGGGAATCTTCACAAACCCAATTGGAATCAGGTAGTCCCTAAACTAGAGCTATCCAAATGAATATAATTTTAATATGTTTTGGTTTTATTATGTATTTGTTTTTTTAGTTTTATTAAACATAGGTTTTTCATCGAAAATGAAGGTCTCGTGCATTACGTGGAAAAATAGCAGATTATCAATATATATATATATGAGTGCACCAGATATTGAAGTCCTTGATCCAATAAAAAAATAAAATTGAATTTCGATATATACAAAAAAGTTACGCTTATACGAGTTGCTATGTCCGAATTGTCATTGGTTTGACTTCAAAACTTGATTAAAGAAAAAATATTCAATAAAAAACTATCTAACCAAGTGGAAGCACTAGATATCGAGTTAAAAAAGCTAAATTCGAAAGAATTAAAATTTTATCCTTCATGGAAAAAAAGTTATGCATTATACGGTGTGCATCACTTTTTAAAAATGTTTTTTTGAAAAAAAAACAGTTTTGTGGGAGATGGAAAAAGAAGTGCAATCTGATTCCAAAAATTTTGAAAAAAATATTTTTAGAATCTAAAGACAAAATGTGATGAGACTCTAGTTTGCATCATCTTCAAATTCTTCACGGTTTAGCCGCTATAGGTGCCTGAAGGTGAAGATTTAGTTAAAAATAAAAATTTCAGTGTCCAGTTTGGCCAAAAATTGTAAACCACTATTGTGGGATCACCCATGTTATATTTTGCAACTTTTTAAATGGAGATCTATTAAGAAAATATAGTTAAGGTCTATAACAATATAAGTAAAGATCTTAAGAAATATGGGTTTGTCTAGTATTCTTTAAGCTCTTGCAAACTTTATATTACATAAATTGCATGCATGAGATATTCAATGATTACAAATTGTTCAATAACTATTTAAGACCAATATTTAACCTTTTGGAAAATAGAAATCAATAAAATAAATTTTAATTATAAATGAAGTATATCTTACTTTTATTTCAACTAGAATTAATAATAAATATGTCCGATCAAAGAGATTTCTAAGTAGAATTTACAAACTATTCTTAGTAATCCAATTTTTATCACAATACTCCACATACCAATAAAAAAAATTATGACAACCACCTTGATGGATTATTAACTATGCTTAGCAAAAGATCAACAAATGTGAGCCTAGAGACTTGTTAAGTCTACTAAGTTTAATGAGAAAATAATGGAGATGGAATACAAAGAAACAAAATATTTGGTTTATATAAATTCTTTAAAAAACTAAAATATGACTTCACCTTGATACAAAATAATCTAATTTAGAACACTATTTTGGACACAACAGGAGCATTTTAATGGATATTATATATTATATAAAGTACTTACAAAATAGTAAATAATTGATACCTAATGATAATGTGTATTTATTGAAAAATAATAAAGTGCATCTCACTTGGATGATAATTTACACCTGTCTTACATGCCTTGCAATCATGAAAAGTTATTATCACTCAAAATTAACTTAGAATAAAACAAAAAATGGTTTCTTTATATACAATATACCTCATATGATGAGATGATGAGAATGCTCAATGATGTTCTCATGTGAATTTTCTTTTAATGATTACAAGGTGATTTAAAAAATAATAAATAATTTATTTAAATATAACATTACGACACATGAATTGACACAAATATTCACCTAGTCAACTCACATGGCTAGTGAAAAGATTGATATTTTTTTAATTAATTTCAAATTTTAAAGGCTTGAGGTTTAGATCAACATGCATGAAAATATATTGGGTATATTTTGCACCATAAATTCAATCAAAGGATCAATAATAATTTTACGGACGAGTTTCAATGGAAAAATGTTGATAAGTTTTGGAGCCAAATATCACAAGAATATGCCAATTGTAAACCCGTTATTGGATAAGTCCACTCTAATTGAAAGTGATCCCAAAACATAAGAGAAAAGGGAATTGGTGTCCAATTTTCAATATTAAAAATTCCCCCCACTTTTATGTGCCTCTAAACTACTATGAGGATGTATGTCAAATTAAAACAAGTAGTTAAAATAGAAATCAAATAATTTTTAAACATTCAAAAGATAAAAATATGAGCAATGTTTTTATAATGCCTTCATAATGAATACTTCATTTGAAACCTACAAAATAATAGAATCCAATGAAAATAATCTATCACATAAAAAATAGGCACTAAATACAACTCTCTTAGAAACTATATTTATAACTAGCGAAAGTATAAAGGAGGAGGGTAAATAATATCATATAAGAAGTGATAAAGCTCCAACGATTAGGAATAATGATAAGATTCTAACTAAGAAAAATATTTTTAATAACATAGAAATATCGATAAATATCATTTTAACATGGGAATGATTTTGAGTTTTCCCCTCTAAATAAAAATTACAAATGAAATGTTAGTGATATGTATGCCCCTCCAATCAATTACATACAAATTATGCAAGGAATTAGAGGCAAAGAGAAAAATTTAAGATTGTATAAAAAATTAAAAATGGTAAAATATATTATCATGGATCAAATATGTAATAACAAAGGAAATACATATATGATTGGATATGTGGTCTTAAGTATAACCTACACTATGAAATATTTTTTCTCTAAATCTTGGACACATAGTTTGAACATCAAAGTATGAAAGGTGTATATGCATTCCTACTTAGATTGATCTCAAGCTTAAAACATAAATAATGTACTATCCATCTTAGTTTCTAATAGGATAATAAGTTGTTTAGTGATTCTAGAAAACCACTTCAAAATTAAAGTCTTCATGTACCATGTAGTACTTATTCCACCATTTCTTTAATTATAAAAAATTATAGTAGTGAATGTGTTAATTATGTTAGGAAAGAAATAATTAAGAAGGTAGTATGAATAAATCAAGTTAAGCTAATTATGTAGGGAATTTTCATTTATTTTTCCTTCAAAAATAAGCATGATTATAGTGAATTATACCTTGTAAGGAATTTGACCACCAAATGATCCATGTAGATGAGAAATTTTTTTTGGAGTCTAAAATTTCTTGAGAAGTAGTGAGAAATGATCAATAATACCCACTATTTCATGTGTATAGAAATCTTCCAATTCTTCATGTTTTCTTTACAATAAAACCTCTATCACTTTCTAGTACAATTTCAAAGTTGGTGTCACTAGGGATTGATCTCTCATTTGAGGATTGGATGGAAGTTTTGAATAAGTGTCATGAGTCTTGATCCTAACTTCTTGTATGTATACCTCATTTGTTTGGGCATATAAACAAATACAAATATTAGGTACACCATTATACCACTCAAAATGATGTGAAGCTTGTATGCTCTAATACCACTATTCTAGGGCCTAAGAGGAGATTTGGTGGATAATCTCACTTAAACAAATTTAATGGGTTATATGTTGATGTGATTAATTAATGATAGAGTTTATGGATATTTTAGAGTGCAAATGAACAAGGAACTTAATAAAGATCTGATGGGTTGAAAACCTGTCTAGATTTTTACAACCTTAAGTCCATTCATGCCTAAGTTAGCTTGTCTAATTTTCACTCTAATCTAACCTCCATTCCTCACTTTTTCCAATATTAGTTCATATGGAAAAAAAATTTGATGTGATTAAATGAATAAAATATGCATTAGAACATGATTTGGAATACTAATTCATTTGGTTGTGTATGATTAAAATAAATTAGACAACTCCATGTAGCCAAAAGATATCATGTGAGTTATAGTACAAGATAAGATAATTTAGGGATCCTAGTTCCTCTTAAAATCATCTCTTCATGTTAAGATTAAGTTTATAATTTTAGGTTAAAATATACAAGGGCCAAAGACACTTGTTTGCTTAATATTTTTGTTAAGATTTTTGACTTTTTATTATGGTTTTAGATCAACAATAGATTTTATCAATTATATTTTAGTCTTATGTGGCTAAAGGCCAAAATAACTATTCATATCTCTCTAGCTACAAGCTATAAGTTATACAAGCTACAAGACAAATTCTACAAAGCTAGTATGTATGCATTTACACCCAAGGAAAATATAATACCTATTTCGATCTACAAGAAGTTCACAAGAAATCATTTAATCACTCGACAAACCAAGAGGAGGGCCCACTCTTTCAAGAGAAAATGAGTATTTCCTATTTTGTGTGCTAAATTATGTTTTAAATATTAATTAAATTATATTTAAGTATTTTTATTATGTAATATTTTATAATTTTTGCAAAAAGGCGGTTTATAGAAAATAGAATTATAAAATTTGAGTATACAAATCAGTTTCAAGATAGGTCTATGAAGATAAGATTTGTAATTAATAACTTTAATCAAATAAATATTTTTATAGGATATACATGTAGATTATTTTCTTAACATTGTTATGATCATTTGAAGCAAGTAATATTATTATTTTTATAGAAAATTATCTATGTTCTTGTAGTAGAGTATCTCTATTCCTTTAGCAGATTAATTCCACATTAGAATTCTTCATGTAGTAGATTTAAGCAAGACATAAGATAGAATTCTAGTTTTTACAATTTATTTATTAGGATAAAGCTACATTTCATTACTCAAATTACTAGCTTCAACCCTTAAGAAAAAAATCGTTATGTCTTTCACAAGTTTACACCTTGAATTGGCATAGGATCAAACTGAAACTAGGACTTGAAAATGAATTAATTATCTTCAATTTTGTCCCAATAAGACAATTGATAACAAATGTAAAATTATAATAGCAAAGTCGTATTATGTAAAGTTTTGAACAATATCTAAGAGAATAGA